>CM065591.1:130035372-130285393 GCA_033119425.1 Bufotes viridis
CATGGGTGCCCAGGAGATCCAGCCTGAGTCTGGGTCTCCTAGGTCACCTGTTAGTGTATGACTCAGTGTCATACACTAACAGGCAATACATTACAATACAGATGTATTGTAATGCTTTTGCAGAGGGATCAAACCTTTAAAAGTTAAAACTCAGAAATAAAGTAAAACAATAAAAGTAATAAAAAGTGTTTTTAATAAAAAAAATAAAGTTATAAGTGAATCACCACGTCCATAACGACCGGCTCTATAAATTTATCACATGATCCACCGTGTCCGATAAACACAGTAAAATATAAAAAATAAAAAATATAAAAAAAATACATTTTTGTCACCTTACATCACAAAAATTGCAACACCAAGCAATCAAAAAGGCGTATGCCCCCCAAAATAGTACAATCACTCTCAGACAATGGAAACACTAAAATATGATTTTTTTGTGCTTCAAAACTGCTATTATTGTGCAAATAAATTTTAAAAAGTAGACATATAAGATATTGCCGCGTTCGTAACAGCCTGCTCTGTAAAGACCATAAAAAATAAATAAAGTAAAAACAGTGCCAAAAAAGCAATTTTTTGTCACCTTACACCACAAAAATTGCAACACCAAGCGATCAAAAAGTTTTATACCCCCCAAATAGTACCAATCAAACCATCACCTCATCTGGCACAAAATTATACCATACCTAAGACAACCGGTCAAAAAAAAAAAAAGCTAAGGCTCTCAGACTATGGAGACACTAAAATAAAAAATATTTTTGTTTCAAAAATGCTATTACATAGAAACATAGAAACATAGAATGTGTCGGCAGATAAGAACCATTTGGCCCATCTAGTCTGCCCAATATGCTCAATACTATGGATAGCCCCAGGCCCTATCTTATATGAAGGATGGACGTATGCCTATCCCATGCATGCTTAAACTCCTTCACTGTATTTGCAGCTACCACTTCTGCAGGAAGGCTATTCCATGCGTCCATTAATCTCTCAGTAAAGTAATTCTTCCTGATATTACTTTTAAACCTTTGCCCCTCTAATTTAAAACTATGTCCTCTTGTAGCAGTTTTTCTTCTTTTAAATATTCTCTCCTCTTTTACCGTGATGATTCCCTTTATGTATTATCGTGTAAAACTTTAATAAATAAGAAAAAATACACATATTAAGTATTGTCACGTCCATTATGATCTGCTCTATAAAAATATTACATGACCAAACACCCCGAGTGAACACTGTAAAAAAAAAAAAAAATAGAACTTCCAAAATTACCAATTTTTTTTAAAAAATGCTTTATTATGTAAAACTGAAACAAAGAAAGTAGACATGTTAGATATCATTGCATCCGTAACAATCTGCTCTATAAAAATAGCACATGATCTACCTTGTCAGATGAATGTTGTAAAAATGTAAAATAAAAACTGTGCCAATAAATTTTTTGGTTACCTTGCCTCAGAAAAAACATAATATTGAGCAATTAAAAATCATATGTACCCGAAAATAGTACCAATAAAACTGGCACCTTATCCCCTAGTTTCCAAAATGGGATCACTTTTTGGGAGTTCCTACTGTAAGGTGCATCGGCGGGGCTTAAAATTGGACATGGCATCTAAAAACCAGTTCAGCAAAATCTGCCTTCCGAAAACCATACAGCGCTACTTTTCTTCTGTGCCCTGCCTTGTGCCCTTACATAAGTTTATGACCAAATGTGGGGTGTTTATGTAAACCGCAGAATCGGGGTAATAAATATTGAGTTTTGTTTGGCTGTTAACCCTCGATGTGTTAAAGAAAAAAATCTAATAAAATGGAAAATCTGCCAAAAAAGTGAAACTTTGATATTTAATGTCCCTTTTCCTTTAATTCTTGTGGAACACCTAAAGGGTAAATAAAGTTTGTAAAATCAGTTTTGAGTAGCTTGAGGGTTGTAGTTTCTACAATGGGGTCATTTATGGGTGGTTTCCACTATGTAAGCCCTACAAAGTGACTTCAGACTTGAACTGGTCCTTAAAAAGTGGATTTTGGAAATGTTCTTAAAAATTTTAAGAATTGCTTCTAAACTTCTATTCCTTCTAGCGTCCTAAAAAAATAAAGTAAAATTTAACAAATGATGCCAACATAAAGTAGACATGAAAAGAAAGGAATGGTTCCGGCACCTGATTATGCAGTAAAAGCTTCCTGTATTCGGGGTTCAGTATACAATCGTGTTCACACAATGGCTGGTAGTTTACGCGTTTCGGACAGTCTTGTCCTTAGTCGTAACAAAAATGGTTTGATTGTGACCCATATTTAAATGGTTACCCTGGGACCGCCCAACAGAAGGCGGAGAAAACACCGGGTTTAATCACAAACAGACCATTTACTTGTTGGCAGGTGATATACATTAACAACATGATGGCTCTGTATATGTGGTTGGAGAGCATTTGTAATAACAATGATAGACCAATTCGCCACACACATGAGTTAATATTTCATTTGCCTTTGAACATGTTGCTCTATAGTTAAAAACATACGGTACTGTTCACATGTGATCGAAAAATCGCATGGATCATGTAAATATACAAAATAGACACATTTGTTCTAGACAGCTATGTTCACACAAAATGACCCTTATTCTTGACTGCTGCAGGTCCGACTACTTCTTAACTGATTTGTTTTAATAAAAATGCATGATTTCTTTTCTTAGATTAAGACCCATAGGAACTCTCGTGTTGAGTCTGAATATCCAGAAAGCCTCTCTAAGGAGAATTCTTCTTCGATGGTCCCCCTTTCTGTCAGGTATGTTCACTTTTTCAATCACATAACATTGCATGGAATTGATTTTCCGATTGTGGATTGAAATAAAGTGTTTGGCAACGTTGGATATGTTTAACGCTGCAGGGTTTAGAACATAGTTCACATGCTCCAGAAAGCGGTTCTTAAATTTACGGGTAGTACTCCCGATGTACATTAGATCGCAGTCTGTGCAGATTATTGTGTACACCACTCCCGTAGTATTGCAATTCGTATAAGATTTGATTGGAAAAGTTTCCGAATGGTCGGAGTTTTGAAAGTTTGTTGTAACTTTAACAAAATTGCATGTTTTACAGGGGTGGTGTCCACATTTCGTAAAACCTTTATATAACAGCCAACATCGAGGTGTATTTGTTGGTTTTCGAAATAAAGAAGGTGATAAAGAAGAGGATAAAACTGGGGCTCTCCTTGGTACAATTCTACAACCCTGTCGCAAAACATTGTGGAGGAATTTGTCCTCATATAAGATTGGTAGGCAGCCCCTGATCAAATTACAGGTTTCTTTAAATTGACGACTATATGTTAGAACCAGAGTGGGTGTACCCTCATTATTCTTGTTATCATTATTCTTATTTGGATAGGTACAAATCTCTGTCCTATTGCTTTGGGTATTGGGACTCTGATAATTGGTATTCCCATCTTTGGTTTTATGACCCATCCCAAATAATAGTTCATCTCTGGGTTTTTTGGTTGCAATATCTTTGGCTCTATTTAACATCCATTTGGGGTAACCCCTGTTCGTGAGTCTGACAGTGATTGCCTCACATTCAGCCAAAAAACCGGCTTCAGTGCTGCAATTACGTTTTGCACGGATAAATTCCCCTACAGGGACACCCCTTATGACATGTATTGGGTGGTGACTGGTGGCATGCAATATAGAATTGCCTGCTACTTTTTTTCTGAATGTTTTTGTATGTATTGATTGATCAGGGATTCCCATAAGTGTCAGATCCAGGAAATTCATCTCAGAGTCGTCAAACGTACATGTAAACCGAAGATTAAATGTGTTGTCATTGAGGTAATTTTTAAAGTCCGGTATGGCAGACACATCACCCCTCCAGACTAGGAGCAGGTCATCGATGTATCTGCCATACCAGACCACATTTTCCGACCACGGACAATTTACATTGTAAATGTGTTTCTCCTCCCACAAAGCCATAGTGAGGTTTGCCAATGAGGGCGAGAATTTCGCCCCCATCGACACTCCTCGTATTTGCAAATAAAAAATGGTTGGGCGGTCCCAGGGTAACCATTTAAATATGGGTCACAATCAAACCATTTTTGTTACGACTAAGGACAAGACTGTCCGAAACGCGTAAACTACCAGCCATTGTGTGAACACGATTGTATACTGAACCCCGAATAAAGGAAGCTTTTACTGCATAATCAGGTGCCGGAACCATTCCTTTCTTTTCCTGATTGCGGCAGGCACTTCTCTTCAGGCTCCGAGCACCGGGGATATGGCTGTCCTGGACGGGTGAGCTGGACTTTTGCACATGTTATACTTATATTGAAGTTTGTCCGTGCTACCCGAAGGATCCCTGAGTGCCACCCTTCATTTCAGCGCTTCCGAGGGGCTCCCAAGGATAATCGAGTATTAGTTCACACTACGTACTGGCTTGTTGTCTGAGTCTATGTTCCCACACCATGGCTTTTCAAATGTCTACAGATCGCTCAGTCAAAGCGGAGTCTGTTTTTTCTGCAGAGGATCAAACATTTCAAAAGGACTATAACCTGAAAACAAAGTTAACAAAGTTTTAACAGAAAGAAAGTAGCAGGCAATTCTATATTGCATGCCACCAGTCACCACCCAATACATGTCATAAGGGGTGTCCCTGTAGGGGAATTTATCCGTGCAAAACGTAATTGCAGCACTGAAGCCGGTTTTTTGGCTGAATGTGAGGCAATCACTGTCAGACTCACGAACAGGGGTTACCCCAAATGGATGCTAAATAGAGCCAAAGATATTGCAACCAAAAAACCCAGAGATGAACTATTATTTGGGATGGGTCATAAAACCAACGATGGGAATACCAATTATCAGAGTCCCAATACCCAAAGCAATAGGACAGAGATTTGTACCTATCCAAATAAGAATAATGATAACAAGAATAAGAAAAAGAGACATAAGAAGAATAATGAGGGTACACCCACTCTGGTTCTAACATATAGTCGTCAATTTAAAGAAACCTGTAATTTGATCAGGGGCTACCTACCAATCTTATATGAGGACAAATTCCTCCACAATGTTTTGCGACAGGGTTGTAGAATTGTACCAAGGAGAGCCCCAGTTTTATCCTCTTCTTTATCACCTTCTTTATTTCGAAAACCAACAAATACACCTCGATGTTGGCTGTTATATAAAGGTTTTACGAAATGTGGACACCACCCCTGTAAAACATGCAATTTTGTTAAAGTTACAACAAACTTTCAAAACTCCGACCATTCGGAAACTTTTCCAATCAAATCTTATACGAATTGCAATACTACGGGAGTGGTGTACACAATAATCTGCACAGACTGTGATCTAATGTACATCGGGAGTACCACCCGTAAATTTAAGAACCGCTTTCTGGAGCATGTAAACTATGTTCTAAACCCTGCAGCGTTAAACATATCTAACGTTGCCAAACACTTTATTTCAATCCACAATCGGAAAATCAATTCCATGCAATGTTATGTGATTGAAAAAGTGAACATACCTGACAGAAAGGGGGACCATCGAAGAAAAATTCTCCTTAGAGAGGCTTTCTGGATATTCAGACTCAACACGAGAGTTCCTATGGGTCTTAATCTAAGAAAAGAAATCATGCATTTTTATTAAAACAAATCAGTTAAGAAGTAGTCGGACCTGCAGCAGTCAAGTATAAGGGTCATTTTGTGTGAACATAGCTGTCTAGAACAAATGTGTCTATTTGTGTATTTACATGATCCATGCGATTTTTTGATCACATGTGAACAGTACCGTATGTTTTTAACTATAGAGCAACATGTTCAAAGGCAAATGAAATATTAACTCATGTGTGTGGCGAATTGGTCTATCATTGTTATTACAAATGTTCTCCAACTACATATACAGAGCCATCATGTTGTTAATGTATATCACCTGCCAACAAGTAAATGGTCTGCTTGTGATTAAACCCGGTGTTTTCTCCGCCTTCTGTTGGGCGGTCCCAGGGTAACCATTTAAATATGGGTCACAATCAAACCATTTTTGTTACGACTAAGGACAAGACTGTCCGAAACGCGTAAACTACCAGCCATTGTGTGAACACGATTGTATACTGAACCCCGAATAAAGGAAGCTTTTACTGCATAATCAGGTGCCGGAACCATTCCTTTCTTTTCCTGATTGCGGCAGGCACTTCTCTTCAGGCTCCGAGCACCGGGGATATGGCTGTCCTGGACGGGTGAGCTGGACTTTTGCACATGTTATAAAGTAGACATATGGGGAATGTTAAGTAATAAATATTTTATATAGTATCACTTTTTGTTTTAAAAGCAGAGAAATCAAAATTTTTAAAATTGTGAATTTTTCTAAATTTTTGGTAAGTTTGGGATTTTTTCATAAATAAAGGTGAAATATATTGACTCAAGTTTATGACTATCATTAAGTACAATGTGTCACGAGAAAACAATCTCAGAATGGCGTGGATAAATAAAAGTATTCCAAAGTTATTACCACATAAAGTGACACATGTCAGATTTGCAAAAAATTACTTGGGCAGGAAGGTGACAACTGGCCCAGGGTTGAAAGAGTTAAAAAATGCATGGCTGCTTTATTCCAAAACAGCCCCACACCTGTCTGTGTGTTGTGCCTGATATTCTAGCTCAGTTCAAGTGAATGAGGTTAACGAGGCTTAGCTGCAGTACCACACATGACCTATGGATTGATGTAGAGCTATCTTTGGAAGCAAGTAGCCATCTTTTTCTAGTTATAAACATTTCTTTTAATTATGCCAAACAAATTCTTTAATGATCAATGCTTGTATTTGTAAAATTCTCTATTAAACTGGGTTCTGAAATTCAGCTTCATACTTCAATATACCAAAAAAAAAGCTTAGCAATTAGCTAAAACAATTAACTTAATCTCCATTGTTATAACAAGGATGTAGACATTTTTTCTGCCCCTAAATTGGAAAACAAATTCTCAAAAAGGCTTAGATGAGTTTTTAGAATTAAATAACATAAACACTTATTTAAATATGTAAAGTCTGGCTTCTCAATCCTTTACCCTTAATTCCCATTCCTACCTATCCCTTGGTTGCACTTGATGGATTTATCTTTTCACCCATACTATTGTATATGACTATGCAGCTTATGCATATTGAGTTATCAAAGTAAAAAAACAGTTTAACCAGGATGGGTATTTGTTTTAATTATGATATATTATTTAATTATAATAATCATTTTTTGTGTTCTAGAGTAGAGATAAGACACTTTCTTGACATTTATTTTAAGTCCAATTCAGCATATTTAAAAAAAAAAAAAAAAACATATCAAGTTGTACCTGAATCCAATATACTCCAATCGCTCAGAAAATTGGTATAGAACAGCTTTTGGTTTCCTAGGACTCCATTTTTTTCAACAAAAAAAAAAAGTCCTAGAAGATGTGATAGACTTATGCATAACACTCCACTCCACTCCACTCCACATTCAAGTTTTCCTTCCAAGAGGACAAGAGTATAGGTTGTCTTAAAAGAATTTTGCCATGGCGATCTGTGTTACTTTGGGGGTACTCTTGGGAAAGTTGTCTTATTAGGGAGACCATCAAGTATGTATGTGGAGTATTGAAGTCCAGTCAATAGTGCTCTGCCTTTCTGGCAAACATATATGCAAATTTTAGTATCTGGTAGCATCCTTGCATACTTTTGGGTTTCTGGAAAATATATTCAAATTATCTATCTTTCAAAACAACAAAACTAAGCCTGTCTGATGCAGATATAAGCTACTAAAGTTTGCATATATGTTTCCCACAAAGGCAAAACATCCTTGGCTAGACTATAATATTCCTCTTGCATACTTGTTGATCTCCATAATGAGAGAGTACCCCCAAGAGTACCCATAAAGCCATGCAGATCACACAGGCATTTTCCTCTTGATACATACAGTGTTCTTGTTCTCGGAGAAGGAGAATAGAACTGCATGTTTCATTTTTAGTGGAGTATTATATTTAGGTATCTAGTACTCATTTATTCCCTGAATCATTTAAAAAAATATATGAGTCTTTGGAAACCAGGTACTCTTGTCCTTTTAGAAGAAAAACTGTATTGTATGTCTTATTCAGAGAAGCTGGTACTCCCAGTAATACCATTCTTTTGGAAGGTGAACTGGATTGCATGTCTTAAATAATTTGCTATTTCTCTATTCTACAGTAATTTTACTGTAATATTTACAATGTATTATCTAAGCATTGCATCATGTGTGGAGTATTTGAAATAAGAGACTGAATATTACTGATAATGTTCTTTCACATTAGTGATCTTTTAACATCATGCAGTTCTAAATGAGCTGTACCACAGTTAAAAATTCACTACATGGATGGTTATTGTGCTCTGTCAATGACATTGGAAGACTGTAAGCAAACATTGCATCAAAAGCTCTTTCATATTTCTTTTCTAAATGTACCCTTGATGATTGACTTATATTCTTAGTTAGAGGAATGAGATTTAAATAAAATACATCTGTGGGTGTGATTGAAATAGATGATACTTCATTTTTACATTTATCAGATATTGGATATTAAATCTATCATAGGTCTACTTGTCTTAATAAATAACAATGAAATATGTGTGCAATACATTAACAGGGAAAAGTTGAATGCACATCTAAGGTTACAGTAATGAGATAAAATGTTATGAGGTACAGTATTCATACCTACATGTAAAAGGTATGACAATATATCATAAAACGCTTAAATATGTGTGAATAATGGAACAAGTAATTCTTTTTTTGCTTTTTCTTGGGAAAAGCAAACCCAGAACTGGTGTGTATTTCTTATAGGGCCGGGCAGCTGTAACCAACAACTCCAATCTCATCTCATTGATTGGACTCCAGTTGACTGACACCTCACTCCAATTAGCTCTTGGAGATGTCATTAGTCTAGGGGTTCACATACTTTTTCCACCTGCACTGTGAATGTTTACATGGTGTGTTCAATAAAAACAGGGTAACATTTAATTATTTATGTGTTATTAGTTTATGCAGACTGTAATTGTCTATTGTTGTGACTTAGGTGAAAATCAGATCATATTTTATGACCAATTTGTGCAGAAATCCATATCATTCTAAAAGGTTCACATACTTTTTTTTGGAACTGTATATATTTCTCCTGAAAACCTTTGTGTGGAATAGTGCAGTCTATAAAGACCACACCATTCAGTATCAATTCTATATTATATCTATAAAGAGATCAACAGGGCTTCACACAAGGATAGTGGTTGGACATAGTTAGAACAATGGTTTAACTGATCCCACATGAGGCAACAAGCTTGGCAGTTATAACAATCTCACACATGGAAACTGGTTTAACGTTTGAAACTGTTTTACAAGAGGAAACTGGCTTAGTGGTTACAAAAGTTTTTAGTGTGGCAACAGTCTTGCTAGTTAAAAAGTCTCTTTGAGGCAGCCGGCTTATTCTCTCAATCTCTATTGGTAGCAATAGCCTTACTTGCACCTCTGATGTTGCACACAACTCACTGGGGATCAACAACTCTACCCTGGAGTCTACCTCTAGCGATAGTGATGAAGATTTCTATGCTGATTGGTCTAGGTGGATCTCCTCCAAATGACACTCATAGCACATAGTACACGCTCAGCTACGTCTGCAAATAATGCCTAAATTTAGCATAATCCAGTATGCCACTCTTTCACAAGTGTAACACTATGCATTAAGCTGGTTGGTCTGTTTGTCTTCACCTGACATCAATTCTCTGAACTTTCCCCGGTGTAAGAACTGGGAAGTGCTATGGTTGGCTGCCCCTGCTCCAAGCTCCCCTCTGCTGCTGTTGTTTCTGAGTAGTACAGTACACCATTTAGTAATTGTGGGTGAACATTTCCACCTAACATCGGAAAGCTAAAATAACCAATGCCTGCAAATGGATAGTCAAAAAGTAAAGTTTGATAGTAAAACAATTAAATGAAATCAAATAATTTCAAGGCTATGACATATCATCAAATTGGGAAAGAAAGAATTTAGTCTAGATGCAATATTTTCAAGAATATGACCTTAATGTTAACTTGATCAGCAAAGTGAAGATTAAGTCTATGATTGATTAATTTCACTTAAATGAAAAGCTACTTTAGAAAGTCTGCCTCAGTAGGTAGTGGAGTCTGGAAAATGATGAAAGGATACTTACTAACACATAAGCCTTTGACTAGACAAGACATCCAGACATAAATATAGTGGATAGGAATTTTGTAAACTTATAGTCTCTGATGTTCAGGACAGAAATTTTTCTATACTGGGATCCTGACAGAAGTTATATATCATATTGCAAATAAAAATATATAAAATAAAATTTTACCAAAAACACAAGAAATAATATAGAATGCTGAAATTCTATACTTTATTGTACATATTTATAAGGTTGACCCTGCAGTTTACATTATATATACATTACTGTGCAAAAGGTGTGGAAGGCAGGTATGGAAGAATGGTGCAAAGTAAGAGTGCTTTGAAAATTAGAAATGTTAATAATCAAAATTAAAATTTATTCTGCAACAGAACAAAGAACTCAAACATACAGCCAATATCATTAAAAGCTATATTCAGCATAAAAAAAGAACATGTAGTCCTGAAAGAGATGATATTGCGCCCACAAAGCTCTGATCTCTACATCATCTAGTCTGTCTGAGATAATATGAAAAGACAGAAGTATTTGAGCAAGCCTACAACCACAGAAGATCTGGTTAGTTCTCCAAGATGTTTGGAACAACCTCCCTGCCTTCAAAAAGTGTGGAAATGAAACATGTAGAATTGATGCTGTTTTGAAGACAAATAATGGTCACACCAAATATTGATTTGATTTTGATTTTTCTTTTGTTCATTCACTTTGAATTTTGTTAATTAACACCTTCCACCCCTGGCCAGTTTTCAACTTCCTGCCCAGGCCATTTGTTGCAAATCTGACATGTGTCACTTTATGTGGTCATAGCTTTGGAACACTTTTACTTATCCAAGCCATTCTGAGATTGTTTTCTCATGACACATTGTACTTCATGATAGTCATAAATTAAAATCAAGATATTTCACCTTTTTTGTGGAAAAAATCCCAAATTTACCAAAAACTCCCAAATTTTCAAATTTCTTTTCAAATTTTCTAATCTACTTTTATAATAGATAGTGATTCCTCATATAATAGTTATTACTTTATATTTCGCATATGTCTACTTCATGTTTGGATCATTTTGAATATTACATTTTATTTTTTGGGGACGTTAGAAGGCTTAAAAGTTTAGAAGAAAATCTTGAAACTTTTCAGATAATTTCCAAAACCCACTTTTTAAGGACCATTTCAGGTCTGAAGTCACTTTGTGGGGCATACATAATAGAAACCACCCAAAAAATTACCCCATTTTAGAAACTACACCCCTCAAGGTGTTCAAAAGTGATTTGAGAAACTTTGTTAATCCTTTAGGTGTTCCACAAGAGTAAATGGAAAATGGAGAGGACATTTCAGAATTTCACTTTTTTGGCAGATTTTAAATTTTCCATAATCCATTTTTCCAGTAACAAAGCAAGGGTTAACAGTCCAACCAAACTTATTATTTATTACCCTGATTCTGAGGTTTACAGAAATACACTAAATAAACTGCTGTATGGCCACACGGCAGGAGGCAGAAGGGAAGGAACGCCATATGGTTTTTGGAAGGCAGATTTAGCAGAACTGGTTTTTAGATGCCATGTCCCATTTGAAGCCCCTCTGATGCACCTCTACAGTAGAAACTCAAAAAAGTGACCACATGTTGGAAACTAAGGGATTAGGTGCCAGTTTTATTAGTACTATTTTGGGGTATAAATTATTTTTAATTGCTCTATATTATTTTTTTATGTGAGGCAAGGTAACAAAAAAATGGATGTTTTGACAAAGTTTTTAATTTTTACAACATTCATCTGACAGGGTAAACAGTGGGCTATTTTTATAGAACAGGTTGTTACGGACAAAATGATATCAAATATGTCTACTTTATATGTTTGTTTGTTTCAGTTTTACATAATAAAGCATTTTTGAAAAGAAGATGTGTTTTTGTGTCTCTATTTTCTGAACAGGGGCTCTTTTTTTGCAGAAAGAGTTGACCTTTTTATTGGTACCATTTTTGGGTATATATAGTTTTTTGATTATTCATTATTACACTTTATGGGGCAAGGGGACCAAAAAATTGGAAAATAGTAGAAAGAGGACTCCAGAAAGCAATTTTCATCCTCTTAAAACTTCTCCTTTGATTAATAATATATAACAGCAGATACAGTCACTTTATAAGCAGTGCTTGTTTACGCATTTCAGACAATAGGTCCTTAATCGTAACATGTTATCATGGTGGAAAGCATGGTTTAAATGTTACAGTTGTCCCACCTCCCTGCAAAGAGGGGGGTGGGGGGAAGATCCTTCATTGGTTAATCCACCATGGTTACACCTGTTACCCATTTGCATATAGGATTTCATGTTTCCTTCACACTGGGATTTCATCCTACGCCCTATTAACCTCTGCCACTTTAGTTCCTCGACATAACACATTAAGGGCTTAACCTGCACAGATAAGTGCATGGTCAGGACCAGAAAATGCACAGTGTGAACTGCTACATGTTACATAAATAAAATCACACCTAATAACAATCCACATTTGGTTTTTCACCACATTGTATTTAACTACATTTGGACATGACAAGAATGTTGGATCCATAACATAATTGCACTATTGGTGTGTTGTATGTACTGAATGGGATCTCATGTATGTGGGAAGTCGCAAACGAAAATTAAAAAATAGGGTATTAGAACATCTCAATTACATTGCTAATCCTGCTCTGATAAATATCTCTAATGCGGCCAAACATTTTATTCAGGTTCACGCCCGCCGAACTAGATCCTTTTGTGCCTTTGAGGTAGAAAAATTGAGTGCACCCCTACGCGGAGGAGATTTTTGTCAAAAACTTCTCCTCTGTGAAGCATATTGGAATTTTAGGTTAAACACAAGGGTTCCTGCGGGCCTGAACCTGAAGAAGGAATTAATGTATATATACCAATGAGTGCAATTATGTTATTGATCCAACATGGAGACATTCTTGTCATGTCCCAAAGTAGTTAAATACAATGAGGTGAAAAACCAAATGTAGATTGTTATTACGTGTGATTTTATTTATGTAACATGTAGCCGTTCACACTGTGCGTTTTCTGGTCCTGACTAGAGATGAGCGAACACCTGGATGTTCGGGTTCGAGAGGTTCGGCCTGACAGAGGCTGCATCCTCTCCCTACACTAATCAGAGCAGTGTGACGTGCGGCACTACGTGACTCCAGCTTAAATAGAGGCTGGGTCACATGCTGCACTTGGCCAATCACAGCCATGCCATTAGTAGGCATGGCTGTGATGGGCTCTTAGGGCAAGAAGTAAAACGCTAGCTGATTGGCTGCTGTGCAGCCCTTCAGAAAGCGGGAAGTAATCGACGAACACCGAACCCGAACCCGAACTTTTTTGAAAATGTCCGGATTCGGGTCCGGGTCCCGGACACCCCAAAATTCGGTACGAACCCGAACTATTCTCGAACTGTTCGCTCAACACTAGTCCTGACCATGCACTTATTTGGGCAGGTTAAGCCCTTAATGTATTATGTCGAGGAACTAGAGTGGCAGAGGGAAATCCCAGTGGGAAGAAAACATGAAATCCTATATGCAAATGTGTAACAGGTGTTACCTTGGTGGATTAACCAATGAAGGATCCCCCCCCCCCCCCTTTGCAGGGAGGTGGGACAACTGTAACATTTAAACTATGCTTTCCACCATGATACCATGTTACGATTAAGGATGTATTGTCTGAAACGCGTAAACGAGCACTGCATACTGTAGTGACTGTATCTGCTGTTGAATATTATGAATTAAAGGAGAAGTTTTAAGAGGACGAAAATTGCTTTCTGGAGCCGTCTTTCTACTATTTTCTACTTAACCGTACCTGGGTACTCACCTAAAGGCTCCTGAACACGGCAGAAAGGCCAGATACAAGGTGAGCTGGCCAAAAGTGTGCTTATTCAGACGAAAAAACTGGTTGTTTTGACACAGTATTTATTTATTTATTTATTTATTTTTCCAGCGTTCACCTGAGGGGTTAGGTCATGTGATATTTTCATAGAGCAGATCATTACAGACGTGGAAATGGGTGTTTTTCTTCTTCTTGTACTTAACCACTTCAGCCCCCCTAGCTTAAAAACCCTTAATGACCAGACCACTTTTTACAATTCTGCACTACACTACTTTCACGGTTTATTGCTCGGTCATACAACTTACCACCCAAATGAATTCTTTCCTCCTTTTCTTTTCACTAATACAGCTTTCATTTGGTGGTATTTCATTGTTGATGATATTTTTACTTTTTTTGATATTAATAAAAAAATTTACAAAATTTTTGCAAAAAAAAATAAAAATTTTCGCTTTCTGTTGTAATTTTTTTTTTTTAAAACTACATTTCTATATAAATTTTTCTCAAAATTTATTGTTCTACATGTCTTTGATAAAAAAAAATGCAATAAGTGTATATTTATTGGTTTGGGTAAAAGTTATAGCGTTTACAAACTATGGTGCAAAAAAGTGGATTTCCGCATTTTGAAGCAGCTCTGACTTTCTGAGCACCTGTTATGTTTCTTCAGGTGCTAGAATGCCAGGATAGTATGAATACCCCCCAAATGACACCATTTTAGAAAGAAGATACCCCAAAGTATTCGTGGAGGGGCATGGTGAGTTTATGTATGATTTCATTTTTTTTCACAAGTTAGCGGAAAATGACACTTTCTGAGGAAAAAAATAATAATAGAGTTTCCATTTCTGCTAACTTCTGACAAAAAAAAATCTCCCACGGACTCACTATGTCCCTCAGTGAATACCTTGGGGTGTCTACTTTCCAAAATGGGGTCATTTGTGGGGTGTGTTTACTGTTCTGGCATTTTGGGTGGGGCTACATTGTGAGCAACCCTGTAAAGCCTAAGGGTACTCGTTGGACTTTACGACCCTTTACGCACCTAGGCTGCAAAAAAGTGTCACACATGTGGTATCTCCGTACTCAGAAGAAGGTAGGGCAATATGTTTTGGGGTGTATTTTTACATATACCCATGCTGGGTGAGAGACATATCTCTGTAAATTGATAACTTTGTATACATTTTTTTAAAAAGTTGTCATTTACAGAGATATTTCTCACACCCAGCATGGGTATATGTAAAAATACACCCCAAAACACATTACCCTACCTTCTTCTGAGTACGGAGATACTACATGTGTGACACTTGTAGCCAAGATGCAAAGGGCCCAAATTCCAACCTTTAGGATCGTTGGAATTAGGGCCCTTTGCGCATCTTGGCTGCAAAAGTGTCACTCATGTGGTATCGCCAAACTCAGGAGAAGTAGGGCAATATGTTTTGGGGTGTATTTTTACAGATACCCATGCTGGGTGAGAGAAATATCTCTGTAAATTGATAACTTTAAAATGACAACTTTTTAAAAAATGTTATACAAAGTTGTCAATTTACAGAGATATTTCTCTCACCCAGCATGGGTATATGTAAAAATACACCCCAGAACACATTGCCCTACTTCTTCTGAGTACGGCGATACCTCATGTGTAACACTTTTTTGCAGACAAGATGCGCAAAGGGGCCCTAATTCCAATGAGTACCTTTTAGAAGGGCTTTTTTTACGCATTTGGATTCCAGACTTCTTCTCAGACTTTAGGGCCCCTAAAATGCCAGGGCAGTATAAATACCCCACATGTGACCACATTTTGGAAAGAAGACTTTGTAAGAAAAAAAAAAAGTCAATTTCCGCTACCTAGTGCCAAAAACAAAATCTTCTATGAACTAGCCATGCCCCTCACGGAATACCTTGGGGTGTCTTCTTTCCAAAATGGGGTCACATGTGGGGTATTTATACTGCCCTGGCATTTTAGGGGCCCTAAAGCATGAGAAGAAGTCTGGAATCCAAATTCGTAAAAATGCCCTCCTAAAAGGTACTCGTTGGAATTAGGGCCCCTTTGCGCATCTTGGCTGCAAAAAAGTGTCACTCATGTGGTATCGCCAAACTCAGGAGAAGTAGGGCAATATGTTTTGGGGTGTATTTTTACAGATACCCATGCTGGGTGAGAGAAATATCTCTGTAAATTGATAACTTTAAAATGACAACTTTTCTGTGAGGGGCATCGCGAGTTCATAGAAGATTTTTTTTTTGGCACAAGTTAGCGGAAATTGACTTTTTTTTTAATTTTTTAGCACAAAGTCTCCTTTTCCGCTAACTTGTGACAAAAAGTTCAATCTTTCATGGACTCAATATGCCCCTCTACGAATACCTTGGGGTATCTTCTTTCCAATATGGGGTCACATGTGAGGTTTTTGTACTGCCCTGGCATTTGAGGGTCTCCGCAATCATTACATGTATGGCCAGAATTAGGAGTTTCTGCTATTCTCCTTATATTGAGCATACGGGTAATGAGATTTTTTCTTTACGTTCAGTCTCTGGGCTGAAAAAAAAAATGAACGGCACAGATTTCTTTATTCGCATTGATCAATGTGGATGAAAAAATCTCTGCCAAAAAATGTTAAAAAAAAGAGGGGAAAGGACATAGGAGTGCTTGCGAAGTAAGGCCCCATTCACACGTCCGCGAAAATGTCCGGAATAGATGCGGACCCATTCAGTGTGAATGGGGCCGGCGGTGATGTGGAGAGCACACTATGTGCTCTCCGCATCAGCATTTGCGGGGCTGCGGCCGCGAACTTCCGGGTTTTGGCCCGAAACATCCGGCCGCAGCTCCGCAAAAGATAGAGTATGTCCTATTCTTGTCCGTAATTGCGGACAAGAAAAGGCATTTTCTATATAGTTCTGGCAATGTGCGGATCCGCAAAATGCGGAAAGCAGATTGCCGGTGTCCGTGTTTTGCAGATCCGCGGATCCGTGCCTCCGCAAAACACATACGGACGTCTGAATGAGCCTTACAGGGGGGTGATTAGTGACAGGGGGTGATCAGGGGGTGACATGGGGTGATCAAGGGGTTAATCAGTGACGGGGTGATGGGGGGGTGTTGGTGTGTGGTGATTGGTGCACTTACATAGCTGCCTGTGTCCTCTGGTGGTCCCAAGCAAAAGGGACCACCAAAGGAGCAGGCAACAGGCATATCAAACGCTGTTTACAAAACAGCGACTGATATGCGATTCAGATGCCGTTTTTTTAACATCTGCAGCCTGCCAGCGCATGATCAGCGCTGGCAGACTGTAGTTAAACTTCCTCCCGACGCGATCCTGTGAGCGCGCGTGTGAAGCGGTCTGTTTTCCTTCTTTTTCATTACATTATTTCAGACATTCACTTCCGGGGGCATTGCCTTTAGTGTATGACACTGAGTCATACACTAACAGGTTGGCTAGGAGAACCAGCCTGAAGCTGGATCTCCTGGGCACCCATAGAAGGCAGGTCCTGATGCCGTGCAATGCATTGGACAGCCTCTGCACGGCATCGGGCTGCCTTCTCTCATGTCGGGTCCCCGCCACAGCAGCGCGGGGACTCGATGCGTTCCCGCACCCGACACAAACCCCTTCTATGTCGCGGTCAGTGCAGACCGCAGCATAGAAGGGGGTTAATCCGCCGACATTGGTGTAAACAGCAATGCTGGGAGATACAGCAGGGGTTCGGCCGAACTTCCTGAAAATGATCGGGTTCCCGAACTTCACCCTGAACCCGAACCCTATTGAAGTCAATGGGGACCTGAACTTTTGGGCACTAAAATGGCTGTAAATAGACCAGGAAAGGGCTAGAGGGATGCAAAAGGTAGCAAAATGTAGGTAAATCCCCTGAAAACAAATGTAGATAGGGAAATGACTTAAAATAAATAAAAATTAACCAATATCAATTGCCAACTTGGAGGAGGAGGAGGAGGAATAGAAGGTTGGGGTGGCATCAGGTGGGAATGCTATGGGAGTTGATTTTCTCATCACAGCCATAAATGATTCATTTACAGACTCAGGGCCATGGCACCCGCAAAGAGGAGAGTGGTCCCGTAACACCAACACAGGCCTCAGGTCAACCTGTAATGGAACAGGCCATTATCATTTATGTAGGCCCCTGACACCCATACAGAGGAGAGGCAATTTGACAGTAAAAAGAGTTTAATGTCTCTCACCCAGACAGCAAGCAATTAAACGAAATACAGGCCACTGACACCCAGACAATGGGGCGGTCATTAGACAGTAAAAAGAGTTTAATATCTCCCACCAAGACAACAAATGATTAAACAACAGATAGGCCCCGGAAACCCAGACAATGGGGCGGTCATTAGACAGTAAAAATTGTTAAATGTCTGCCACCAAGACAGCAAGCAAGTAGGTGAAATTTAGGCCCCTGACACCCAGACAATGGGTGGCGGTCATGACAGTAAAAAGAGTTTAATATCTCCCACCAAGACAACAAATGATTAAACAACATATATGCCCTTGACACACAGACAATGGGGTGGTCATTAGACAGTAAAAAGTGTTAAATGTCTGCCACCAAGACAGCAAGCAAGTAGGTGAAA
The DNA here is from genome assembly GCA_033119425.1 of Bufotes viridis. Classification (NCBI taxonomy): domain Eukaryota; kingdom Metazoa; phylum Chordata; class Amphibia; order Anura; family Bufonidae; genus Bufotes; species Bufotes viridis. The sequence goes on from CM065591.1 coordinate 130,053,910, forward strand.
TTTAGGCCCCTGACACCCAGACAATGGGGCGGTCATGACAGTAAAAAGAGTTTAATATCTCCCACCAAGACAACAAATGATTAAATGACATATATGCCCCTGAAACCCAAACAATAGGGCGGTCATTAGACAGTAAAAAGTGTTAAATGTCTGCCACCAAGACAGCAAGCAAGTACGTGAAATTTAGGCCCCTGACACCCAGACAGAGGAGAGAGGTCCCATAGCAGCAATAGAGGCATCATGTCACCCACCAACGGAGAAGACCACTTTTAGTTATTTAGGCCCCAGCACCCAGACAGAGGAGAGAGGTCCCAAAACAGAGAATCAGGCTTCATGTCACCCACCAAAGGAGAAGGCCACTTTCAAATATTTAAACCCTGGCACCCAGACGGACGAGAGGTTCATTCAATTTTGGGTTGCCCTGAAAAATAATGGTAAAATTAAAAAAATAGAATTCAATAAATAAGTGCCCTGGAGTACAAGAATAAATGATTAAGGGGTGGTAGTTATAAATGTCTATTCTGCACAAGGGATGGACAGGTCCTGTGGGATCCATGCCTGGTTCATTTTTATGAACGTCAGCTTGTCCACGTTGGCTGTGGACAGGGGGCTGCGTTTGTCAGTAATGACGCCACCTGCCGTGCTGAATACACGTACAAACAAAACGCTTGCCACCGGGCAGACCAGCGCCTCCAAGGCATAAAAGGCTAGCTCTGGCCACGTGGACAATTTGGAGACTCAGAAGTTGAATGGGGTTGAATCATCAGTCAGTGCGTGGAGGGGTGTGCACACGTACTGTTCCACCATGTGTGGGGAGTCGCTCTGGTAGATAGCGGTGCGGGTGCAGTACCGAGGCAAAACAAGGAGTCCAGAACGTGCAATCAACAGTGTTTTATTCACACTTGCACAAAAATAAACGACAAACAGTCTCTTGGTGTTAATTCACACACATCAGAAGCATTACGGCAAAACAAAACAGTCCCGTACAGTTTTCAGTCACCTGGGAGGTTTTAGGTGCAGGTTCGCACCTGGCTGTCAGTCCAGCCGCAAGACAGTCGACGTCAGGTTTTCCAGGCCGTCTACACTCCTCCTTGTTGGGCTCTGGCTTCCAGCCCAGGGAACTCCACATAGCACAGAATGGATCAGAACTCCCAAACTCAAATGACTCCACAGCCTAACAGCAGCTCCAGGACAATCACCACACACACACTGTGTGTTACAAAGGCCTGGGAAAACCCAGCCTGGACCGTGGGGCGTAGGCACCCACCCAACTCTTTGCCTACTCCCAGTAAGAGCGGCCCGGATTGGCTTTGCAGCCAAACTAAATAGCAATGTGTCAAAACAGCAATAGCTGCTGCTGACACGCAAGAAAACCCGGCTCTTACCTCACCGAGGCCAGGAACCTCGGTGACACGTACCTGCCATCGACCACGGTACCTTGCACCTTACCACATACCCCCCCCCTTTGTTCAACCCTGAGGGGGTGAACACATGTGAGGCAGTGGACGCGGGACAGGGCATCTGCATTACCCTGCAAGCGGCCTGCCCTGTGTTCTACCGAAAACTTGAAATTCTGCAGAGACAAGAACCACCTGGTGACCCGAGCATTCCTGTCTTTCGCCTGGCACATCCACTTTAGAGGGGAATGGTCGGTCACCAGACGGAACTTTCTCCCTAGCAGATAATAGCGGAGAGACTCTAGTGCCCACTTGATGGCCAGGCACTCTCTCTCCACTATACTGTACCTGGTCTCGGCTGGGGTGAGTTTGCGACTCAGGAAAACCACGGGATGCTCCTCCCCATTGATTTCCTGAGAGAGTACAGCCCCGAGGCCCACTTCAGAGCCATCGGTCTGTACCACAAATTCCTCTCTTGAAGTCGGGCGTCACCAAAACCGGGGACCCACACAGGGCCGACTTCAGAGCAGAGAAAGCCTCCTCCGCCTTCTCACTCCAGCTAACTTTCCCAGACTTTCGCCCTTCAACAGGTCTGTCAACGGCGCTGCTATTGTGGCAAAGTGGGGCACAAACCGCATGTAGTACCCTACAATTCCCAGGAAGGACTTTACCTGCCTGGCAGTGACCGGTCGGGGCCAGTTACGTATGGCTTCTACTTTAGTTACCTGCGGCTTGATGACTCCCGCCCAATTACATATCCCAGGTATTTGGTCTCTTCCAACCCAATCGCACACTTCTTTGGATTGGCGGTTAGACCAGCTTCCTCAGGGCATCCACTACCGCCTGCACTTTGGGCAAATGGCTTTCCCAGTCGGTGCTGTGGATGATTACATCATCTAAGTAGGCCGAAGTGTACCGACGATGAGGTCGCAGTACTATATCCATTAACCTTTGGAAGGTGGCGGGGCGCCATGCAGGCCAAAGGGTAACACCTTGTAATGATACAGGCCCTGCGGGTAACAAAGCGTTTTTTCCTTGGCCGCCTCCGTTAAGGGTACTTGCCAGTATCCTTTAGTGAGGTCTAGCACAGAAAATAACGGGCTTGCCCTAAATTCTCAACAAGCTCGCCTACCCGGGCATGGGATACGCATCGAACTTGGACACTTCATTTAACTTGCGAAAATCGTTGCAGAACCGCAACGCCCCATCCGGCTTGGGTATTAGAACTATGGGACTGGCCCACTCACTTTTCGACTCCTCAATGACATCAAGCTTCAACATTAATTGCACTTCCTCCGCGATGGTCTGCCGCCGAGCCTCGGGTACCCGGTATGGTTTTAACCGGATCTTGGCCTGAGGCTCAGTGACGATGTCATGTTGGATGAGAGACGTGCGGCCAGGAGGTCCGAGAACACATCCGTGTTCCGACTGATGAACTCCCTGACTTCCTGAACTTGTTTGGAAGACAGGCTGTCTGCAATTTTTACCGTGGTTACTGCTTCACAGGCCTCGAACTGTGGGGCTGGACCCTTTTCACCTAGTAGCCCTGGCCGGGGGCTGTGGTCGTCGGCCGTGTCCCTATCTTTCCACGGCTTTAGTAAATTCACGTGGTACACCTGCTCCGGCTTGCGCCGCCCTGGCTGGTGTACTTTGTAATTTACTTCCCTACCTTCTCGATCACCTCATAGGGGCCCTGCCACCTAGCTAGGAACTTGCTGTCAAGGGTGGGCACCAGAACCAAAACCCGATCTCCCGGGTTGAAGTTCCGCACCCGAGCCTGACGATTGTACACCCTACTCTGGGTTTGTTGCGCTGCCTCCATATGCTCACGGACCAGCGGCAACACCCTCTCCATCCGTTCCTGCATCTGGGTGACATACTCAATGACACTTTTGTGGGGGACAGGCTGTTGTTCCCACGCTTCCTTGGCGATATCCAACAGGCCCCGAGGGTGTCTGCCATAAAGCAGTTCGAAGGGCGAGAACCCAGTAGAGGCCTGGGGTACCTCTCGCACTGCGAACATGAGATAGGGCAGAAGCAGATCCCAGTCCTTCCCATCTCTAGACACCACCCTTTTAACATATTTTTAAAGTTTGGTTAAACTCTTTCGACAAGACCGTCCGTTTGCGGATGGTAAACGGACGTCCGTAACTGCTTTATACGCAACAATTTACACAGTTCCTCATAACTTTGGACATAAAAGGGGTCCCTTGGTCTGTCAGAACCTCTTTGGCAGGCCCACACGGGAAAACATTTCCATTAACTCTTTGGCAATGAGCTTAGCTGAGGTATGTCGCAGAGGCACCGCCTCCGGATATCGAGTGGCATAGTCGAGAACTACCAGAATGTGTTGGTGGCCCTGGCAGACTTTGGTACAGGCCCAACTAGATCCATAGCGATTCGCTCAAACGGGACCTCAATAATTGGAAGAGGTACCAGAGGACTACGGAAATGTGGCTGGGGGCTATTTATCTGACAGGTGGGACAGGACTTACAATAATTTTCTACCTCCTTGAACACACTGGGCCAATAAAACCGCTGCAGTATGCGGTCCTGGGTTTTCTGCCACCCCAAGTGTCCCCAAGAACATGTTGGTGGGCAAGCTCCATGACAAGCTTGTGATGCAGCTGTGGGCACCACCAACTGTTCAACTGGCTCACCTCGGATTTGGTTCACCCGATACAACATATCCTGAAGAACAATGAATCGCGGAAACATTAATTCAGCCCCAGGTTTCTGGGGTTTACCATCAATTATTACGACACTTTTCCAGGCCCTGGTTAGGGTTTGGTCCCGGTGTTGTGCGGTCCCAAAATTTTCCCCGGAGACATTGAGGTCTGCCAACTCAGGTCCCGGTGGCAAGTCCTCCGTGTCTCCCACCATTACACTCAGTGGGGTTGTCTCCCCCTCTACCGCTGGAGCAGTGGTCACCCCTACCGCTGGCCCTTCAGACTCGGGCTCCCAGGGTTCTGGCCTTCCAGTGGTATCAGGCCACTCTCCTAGGGTTACCCCTGTCTCGGGTCCATCAGACAGCTTTATCACCAGCCATAGCGCCAGGAAACCTGGGAAGTCCCTCCCAAGTATCAGCTCATGTGGGAGTTTAGTAGCAACAGCCACCTCGTGGGTCCACTTACCAGCTGCTGTGGACAAAGTCACTAGTGCAGTGGGGTAGTCTTTTAGGTCTCCGTGGATGCACAGGACCCCGATTTTACGACCGGTATACTCCACAGGCCGTACCAGGGCAGCCCTTACCAGGGAGACTAGACTCCCGGAGTCCAGCAGGGCCACCGCCAGAGAATCTCCCACCTCTACCTGACACAGGTGGTTATTGTCCTGCACCTCACGGGTGCCAGTTGCGCACAGCTTCTGTGCATACAGGGAGTGGCGACCCCGTAGTTCACATCCATCGGCTCATCCCGATGCGGACAGTCGGCCCTGATGTGGCCTGGCTCCTGACACCTCCAGCATACCACGGGAGGCGGATCCGCAGGGGGTACATTCCGTGCAGGCCTCTCTGTCGCCGGACGCCGGAACTGGGGCGGAGGCCTCCGGGTTTGACTGACCCCTTCCCAGCAAGACTCCCTGCAGGTTTCTGGTGGCCTCGTAACGCTCCACCAGGTCGACCATCTCCAGGGCACATACCGGAGACGCCTGGCCGACCCAGTGCTGGAGGGGATAAGGCAGGGCCCTCCAAAAGATGTCAGCCAGCAGACGGTCCAGCATAGCAGCCGGACTTAGAACCTCAGGCAGCAGCCACTTTTGCAACCTGTGCAGCAACTCATAATACTGCGGCCTGGCGGGTTCAGCCGCTTTAAAGTCCCACTGGTGGACCCGCTGAGCCCGGACTAACACGTTCACCCCCAGTCTGGCCAGGATCTCCCCTTCACCGTGGGGTAACCAGCAGCCTGGTCATCTGCCAAATCAGAGAAAATCTGCTGGGGTCCGGATGCCAGGAACGGAGCGACCACTTCAGCCCACTGGTCACGGGTAGCTTCTCCTCACGGCTACTTTCTCAAAGACCGCCAGATACGTCTCAACGTCGTCCGAGGGGGTCATTTTTGGAATCGCCGCACGGATCGCTTTCCGGGCATCATGGACATGGTGGGACGCTCCTGCAGCTTGTAAAGCCATCACCTGCTGAAGTAGTAGCTGGTTGGTCTCCTGCTGCTGCTTGTTGGCCTCCCGCTGCTGCAAGTTAGCCTCCACAAGGGCTTTTACAACCGCCTCCATTGTGTCAGGGCACACAGGCTGCAACTTTGCCGGCCTAATATAAGACATCCAGTCGTGCCCAGCAGAAACAAAAATTTTCGGGGTTCACGCCAGCCTCACTGCGCATGCCCGCATCCGACACCAAATCTGGGGAGTCGCTCTGGTAGATAGCGGTGCGGGTGCAGTACCGAGGCAAAACAAGGAGTCCAGAACGTGCAATCAACAGTGTTTTATTCACACTTGCACAAAAATAAACGACAAACAGTCTCTTGGTGTTAATTCACACACATCAGAAGCATTACGGCAAAACAAAACAGTCCCGTACAGGTTTCAGTCACCTGGGAGGTTTTAGGTGCAGGTTCGCACCTGGCTGTCAGTCCAGCCGCAAGACAGTCGACGTCAGGTTTTCCAGGCCGTCTGCACTCCTCCTTGTTGGGCTCTGGCTTCCAGCCCAGGGAACTCCACATAGCACAGAATGGATCAGAACTCCCAAACTCAAATGACTCCACAGCCTAACAGCAGCTCCAGGACAATCTCCACACACACACACCCAGCTGCTGGCTGTGTTATAAAGGCCCGGGAAAACCCGGCCTGGACCGTGGGGAGTAGGCACCCACCCAACTCTTTGCCTACTCCCAGTAAGAGCCAGCCCAGATTGGCTTTGCAGCCAAACTAAATAGCAATGTGTCAAAACAGCACTAGCTGCTGCTGACACGCAAGAAAACCCGGCTCTTACCTCACCGGGGCCAGGAACCTCGGTGACACGTACCTGCCATCGACCACGGTACCTTGCACCTTACCACACATGTTAGTGAAATGCTGCCTCCTGCTAACATGTTCCGTATCAGGTGGTGGTGCAGTTAGCTGTGGCGTGGTGACAAAACTTTTCCACATCTCTGCCACGCTAACCCTGCCTTCAGAGGAGCTGGCCGTGACACAGCTGCATTGGCGACCTCTCGCTCCACCTCTGCCTTCACCATGGGCTTCCACTTGTTCCCCTGTGACATTTGGGAATTCTCTCAGTAGCGCGTCTACACACGTGCGCTTGTACTCGCGCATCTTCCTATCACGCTCCAGTGCAGGAAGTAAGGTGGGCACATTGTCTTTGTACCGGGGATCCAGCAGGGTAGCAACCCAGTAGTCTGCACACGTTAAAATGTCGGGAACTCTGCTGTTTATGCGCAGGCACTGCAGAATGTAGTCACTCATGTGTGCCAGGCTGCGTAGAGGTAAGGGCAAGCTGTCCTCTGTGGGAGGCATATCGTCATCGTCCTCTGTTTCCCCCCAGCTACGCACCAGTGATAGGCCCGAGCTGTGTTGGCTGAGAACATGCTTCATCCTTATTCTCCTCCACCTCCTCCTTATCCTCCAGCAGTGGTTCCTGGTTGGCCACATTTGTACCTGGCCTATGCTTTTGCAAAAAAACTCCCTCTGAGCCACTTCTAAGAGACTGGCCTGAAAGTGCTAAAAATAACCCCTCTTCCTCCTCCTCCTCCTCCTGGGCCACCTGCTCTTCCATCAGCGCTCTAAGTGTTTTCTCAAGGAGACATAGAAGTGGTATTGTAACGCTAATAATGGTGTCCTCGCCACTGGCCATGTTGGTGGAGTACTCGAAAAAGCGCAACAGGGCACACAGGTCTCGCATGGAGGCCCAGTCATTGGCAGTGAAGTGTTGCTGCTCTGCAGTGCGACTCACCCGTGCGTGCTGCAGCTGAAACTCCGCTATCGCCTGCTGCTGCTCGCACCAGCATATGCAAGGTGGAGTTCCACCTGGTGGGCACGTCGCATATGAGGTGGTGAGCGGGAAGGCTGAACTTACGCTGTAGCGCAAACAGGCGAGCAGCGGCAGGATGTGAATGCCGGAAGCGCGCACAAACGGCCCACACTTTATGCAGCAGCTCTGACATGTCGGGGTAGTTGTGAATGAACTTCTGCACCACCAAATTCAGCACATGCGCCAGGCAAGGGATGTGCGTCAAACCGGCTAGTCCCAGAGCTGCGACGAGATTTCGCCCATTATCGCACACCACCAGGCCGGGCTTGAGGCCCACCGGCAACAACCACTCGTCGGTCTGTTGTTCAATACCCCGCCACAACTCCTGCGTGGTTTGGGGCCTGTCCCCCAAACATATGAGTTTCAGAATGGCCTGCTGACGTTTACCCCGGGCTGTGCTGAAGTTGGTGGTGAAGGTGTATGGCTGACTGGATGAGCAGGAGGAGGAAGCCGAGTAGGAGGAGGAGGATACAGGAGGCAAAGAATGATTCCCTGCGATCCTTGGCGGCAGAAGGACGTGCGCCAAGAACTCTCCGTCTGGGGCCCAGCCGCCACTACATTTACCCAGTGTGCAGTTAGGGAGATATAGCGTCCCTGGCCGTGCTTACTGGTCCATGTATCTGTGGTTAGGTGGACCTTGCCACAGATGGCGTTGTGCAGTGCACAGTTAATTTTATCAGATACTTGGTTGTGCAGGGAAGGCAAGGCTCTCTTTGAAAGGTAGTGGCGGCTGGGAACAACATACTGTTGGACAGCCAAGGACATCAGCTGTTTGAAGCTGTCTGTGTCCACCAGCCGGAATGACAGCATTTCAAAGGCCAGTAGTTTAGAAATGCTGGCATTCAGGCCCAGGGCTCGAGGGTGGCTTGGTGGGAATTTACGCTTTCTCTCCAAGGTTTGTGAGATGGAGAGCTGAACGCTGCCGTGTGACATGGTGGAGATGCTTGGTGACGCAGGTGGTGTTGTCGGTGGCACATCCTTTGTTTGGTGGGCGGCAGGTGCTAACATTCCTCCCGAGGCGGAGGAGGAGGCCGAGGCAGCAGCAGAAGAGGGAGCAGGGGGAGCCTGAGTGAGTTCCTTGCTTTTAAGGTGTTTACTCCACTGCAGTTCATGCTTTGCATGTAGATGCCTGGTCATGCAGGTTGTGCTAAGGTTCAGAACCGTAATGCCTCGCTTCAGGCTCTGATGGCACAGTGTGCAAACCACTCGGGTCTTGTCGTCAGCACATTGTTTGAAGAAGTGCCATGCCAGGGAACTCCTTGAAGCTGCCTTTGGGGTGCTTGGTCCCTGGTGGCGGTGGCCAGTAGCAGGAAACTCTCTTGGCGGCGGCTGTTCTGCTTTTGCCCCCTGCTCCCTCTTTTGCTACGCTGTTGGCTCGGTCTCACCACTGCCTCTTCCTCTGAACTATGAAAGTCAGTGGTACGACCTTCATTCCATGTGGGGTCTAGGACCTCATCGTCCCCTGCATCGTCTTCCACACAGTCTTCCTCCCTGACCCCCTGTTCGGTCTGCACACTGCAAAAATACTAGTGTTGAGCGCGAATATTCGAAAAGCGAATTTTTTTTGCGAATATCGGCACTTCGCTAATTCGCGAATATTTCGAATATAGAGCTATAAATTCGCTATTTCGAATATTCGTTTTTTTTTTTGTTTTGTTTTTTTTTTAGTTATATTTTTTTCTTTCCTACTTCCCAAAAGTAGTTCTTACCTGTCCTGAGGATTCCTGGCTTCCTGGCTGCTCTAGTCAGTGCCCGTTGCCGCTTCTGCCGACTTCCGTGCTCATGTGGAGCGTCCCCATCCATGGGAGAATCTCCATATACTAAAATGTACTGTCGGATTTGAGGAATTACGTTGAAATCGCAATGCGATTAATTCAAGTTATATTAATCGCATTGCGATTACAACTTAGCACTGCTTATCTTACATAGGCTAGAATTAACGAATATGGAATATAGCTATGCACTAGCAGTGCTAAGTTGAAATCGCAATGCGAATACTTTAAGTTAAATTAATCGCATTGCGATTTCAACTTAGCACTGCTGCTATTTATTCCATATTCGTTAACTTCGTTAATTCTAGCAAGCTGACCCATTATAAACCCAGCTCTAAGTTGAAATCGCAATGCGATTAATATAACTTGAATTAATCGCATTGCGATTTCAACGTAATTCCTCAAATCCGACAGTACATTTTAGTATATGGAGACGTTCCCATGGTGATGGGGACGCTCCATGAGCACAGAAGTTATGGTTGGCTTGGTAGAATTAGCGAATGACGAATATGACGAATGTATTCGTCATATTCCTCAAAACGAAGATAACGCAGTATTCTACATCTTCGTTTTAGCTACCTATTCAGTCAACTTCGCTAATTCTAGCAATCAAATAGGAAGGTTGACTGACTATGAGACAGCTGTGTTAAATTCGCTATGCGATTTTTTTTTTTTTAATACAATAATTATATTACTTGATAAAATTATTATAAGTATTCTATTTATTAAAAAAATAAAATAAAAATCGCATAGCTGAATTTAACACAGCTGTCTCTATAGTCAACCTTCCTATTTGATTGCTAGAATTAGCGAAGTTGACGAATAGGTAGCTAAAACGAAGATGTAGAATACTTCGTTATCTTCGTTTTGAGGAATAGACGAATACATTCGTCATATTCGTCATCCTCGCTAATTCTAGATATGAAACCAATAGGAAAGTAGCCTTAAGTACAAATCGCAATATGCGATTATTTAAATCGCATGTTAATCGCGATAACTAGAAAAAATGACGAATATTCGATTTCGACGAATATGAAACGAATATTCATTCGAATATTCGCGAATTTCGTCGAAATCGAATATGGCACCTGCCGCTCATCACTAAAAAATACACAGCAGTTGGCACCTGTGTTTAGTCATCATCAGAGACGTGCGGACTATGTTGAGGTGGCATTCCCATGTCCTCATCATCAGGAAACATAAGTAGTTGTGCGTCAGTGCATTCTATGTCTTCCACCACTGGGGAAGGGGTAGGTGGATTCCCTTGGGAAACCCTGCCAGCAGAGTCTTCAAACAGCATAAGAGACTGCTGCATAACTTGAGGCTCAGACTGTTTCCCTGATATGCATGGGGGTCATGTGAAAGACTGATTGGCTTGGTTTTCAGGCGCCACCTGTGCGCTTTCTGCAGAAGACTGGGTGGAAGATAATGTTGTGAACATGCTGGATCCACTGTCGACCACCCAATTGACTAGCGCCCGTACTTGCTCAGGCCTTACCAACCTTAGAACGGCATTGGGCCCCACCAAATATCGCAGTAAATTCTGGCGGGTACTGGAACCTGAGTTAGTTGGTTCACTAGGACGTGTGGCTGTGGCAGAACGGCCACGTCTTCTCCCAGCAACAAAGGGTCCACTAACAACACCACGACCATGTCCGCGTCCGCATCCCTTACTAAATGTTTTCCTCATTGTTACCGTTCACCACAATAAGAAAAAAATTATTTGGCCCAATGTTTTGAATTAAAATTCAGGCCTTTTTTTACAGGCACCTAACACTATCTGGCTATCTATTTATGTACCGTATTACACTAATCCAGGCACAGCAGTAACCACAGATTTAGGGGAATATCAATTGTAGGCCTAATATTTAGGCCCTGGATAAAAGGTATACTTTTACAGACAGATTTACACTTGGAGATGCACAGTAGCGTGTGAAAAAATATATAGGATTATGCTTTCAGCACTTGTATTTTAACACTTTGTGTAATATACCCTTTAACGGAAAGAAATAAACTTAGAGATGCATGACAGTGTGTGCATATGTAGAGGATTATGCTGTATTTTAAAACTTACTGTAAAATACCCTTTAACGGAAAGAAATATACTTGGAGATGCACGCTGAGTGTAATAAACCCTTTTACGGACAGATTTACACTTGGCCTGCAACACCTGGGCATTGCTAATTTGACAATTGAATTTCACCCCAGAAAATAATATATCCTTTGACGCACACTATGAAACTTGCCCAGTTACAGCTGGAACACCAGATTTACGGTATTGCTATTTTTGCAACTGAATTTCACCCTAGCAAATAATATATCCTTTGACGGACACTATGAAACTTGTCCAGTCAAAGCTGGAACACCAGATTTACAGTATTGCTATTTTGGCAATTGAATTTCACCCCAGAACAAAATATATGTTTTGGCGGACACTATTATATTTTGCCAGCCACAGCTGAAACCACTTATTTATGGTATTCCTATCTTGGAAATTGAATTTCACCCCAGAACAAAATATATGTTTTGGTGAACACTATGAAACCTGGCCTGCAACAGCTGGGACACCAGATTCAGGGTTTTGCTATTTTGGCAAATGAATTTCACCCCAGAACAAAATATATGTTTTGGCGGACACTATGAAACGTGGCCTGCAAAAGCTGGGACACCAGATTCAGGGTATTGCTATTTTGGCAAATTAATTTCACCCCAGAACAAAATATATGTTTTGGTGGACACTATGAAACCTGGCCTGCAACAGCTGGGACAACAGATTCAGGGTATTGCTATTTTAGCAAATGAATTACACCCCAGAACAAAATATATGTTTTGGCGGACACCATTATAACTTGGCCTGCAACAGCTGGGACACCAGATTCAGGGTATTGCTATTTTGGCAAATTGAATTTCACCCCAGAACAAAATATATGTTTTGGCGGACACTATGATAATCTGGCCTGCCAACAGCTGGGACACCACTGATTCAGGGTATTGCTATTTTGGCAAATTGAATTTCACCCCAGAACAAAATATATGTTTTAGCGGACACTATGAAACCTGGCCTGCAACAGCTGGGACACCAGATTCAGGGTATTGCTATTTTGGCAAATTAATTTCACCCCAGAACAAAATATATGTTTTGGCGGACACTATGAAACCTGGCCTGCAACAGCTGGGACACCAGATTCAGGGTATTGCTATTTTGGCAAATTAATTTCACCCCAGAACAAAATATATGTTTTGGCGGACACTATGAAACCGTGGCCTGCAACAGCTGGGACACCAGATTCAGGGTATTGCTATTTTGGCAAATTAATTTCACCCCAGAACAAAATATATGTTTTGGCGGACACTATGAAACTTGGCCTGCAACAGCTGGGACACCAGATTCAGGGTATTGCTATTTTGGCAAGTGAATTTCACCCCAGAACAAAATATATGTTTTGGCGGACACTATTATATTTGGCCAGCCACAGCTGAGACCACTAGATTTATGGTATTGCTATTTTGGCAATTGAATTTCACCCCAGAACAAAATATATGTTTTGGCGGACACTATGAAACCTGGCCTGCAACAGCTGGGACACCAGATTCAGGGTATTGCTATTTTGGCAAATTGAATTTCACCCCAGAACAAAATATATGTTTTGGCGGACACTATTATATTTTGCCAGCCACAGCTGAAACCACTGATTTATGGTATTGCTATTTTGGCAATTGAATTTCACCCCAGAACAAAATATATGTTTTGGCGGACACTATGAAACCTGGCCTGCAACAGCTGGGACACCAGATTCAGGGTATTGCTATTTTGGCAGATTGAATTTCACCCCAGAACAAAATATATGTTTTGGCGGACACTATTATATTTTGCCAGCCACAGCTGAAACCACTGATTTATGGTATTGCTATTTTGGCAATTGAATTTCACCCCAGAACAAAATATATGTTTTGGCGGACACTATTATATTTTGCCAGCCACAGCTGAAACCACTGATTTAGGGTATTGCTATTTTGGCAATTGAATTTCACCCCAGAACAAAATATATGTTTTGGCGGACACTATGAAACCTGGCCTGCAACAGCTGGGACACCAGATTCAGGGTATTGCTATTTTGGCAAATTAATTTCACCCCAGAACAAAATATATGTTTTGGCGGACACTATGAAACTTGGCCTGCAACAGCTGGGACACCAGATTCAGGGTATTGCTATTTTGGCAAATTAATTTCACCCCAGAACAAAATATATGTTTTGGCGGACACTATGAAACTTGGCCTGCAACAGCTGGGACACCAGATTCAGGGTATTGCTATTTTGGCAATTGAATTTCACCCCAGAACAAAATATATGTTTTGGCGGACACTATGATACTTTGCCTGCAACAGCTGGAACACCACTGATTTATGGTATTGCTATTTTGGCAATTGAATTTCACCCCAGAACAAAATATATGTTTTGGCGGACACTATGAAACTTGGCCTGCAACAGCTGGGACACCAGATTCAGAGGTATTGCTATTTTGGCAATTGAATTTCACCCCAGAACAAAATATATGTTTTGGCGGACACTATGAAACTTGGCCTGCAACAGCTGGGACACCAGATTCAGGGTATTGCTATTTTGGCAATTGAATTTCACCCCAGAACAAAATATATGTTTTGGCGGACACTATTATATTTTGCCAGCCACAGCTGGAACACCACTGATTTATGGTATTGCTATTTTGGCAATTGAATTTCACCCCAGAACAAAATATATGTTTTGGCGGACACTATGAAACCTGGCCTGCAACAGCTGGGACACCAGATTCAGGGTATTGCTATTTTGGCAATTAATTTCACCCCAGAACAAAATATATGTTTTGGCGGACACTATTATATTTTGCCAGCCACAGCTGAAACCACTGATTTATGGTATTGCTATTTTGGCAATTGAATTTCACCCCAGAACAAAATATATGTTTTGGCGGACACTATGAAACCTGGCCTGCAACAGCTGGGACACCAGATTCAGGGTATTGCTATTTTGGCAAATTAATTTTACCCCAGAAAAAAATATATGTTTTGGCGGACACTATTATATTTTGCCAGCCACAGCTGAAACCACAGATTTATGGTATTGTTATTTTGGTAATTGAATTTCACCCCAGAACAAAACATATGTTTTGGCGGACACTATTATATTTTGCCAGCCACAGCTGAAACCACTGATTTATGGTATTCCTATTTTGGCAATTGAATTTTACCCCAGATCAAAATATATGTTTTGGTGAACACTATGAAACCTGGCCTGCAACAGCTGGGACACCAGATTCAGGGTATTGCTATTTTGGCAATTGAATTTCACCCCAGAACAAAATATATGTTTTGGCGGACACTATGAAACGTGGCCTGCAACAGCTGGGACACCAGATTCAGGGTTTTGCTATTTTGGCAAATTAATTTTACCCCAGAACAAAATATATGTTTTGGCTGACACTATGAAACGTGGCCTGCAACAGCTGGGACACCAGATTTAGGGTATTGCTATTTTGACAAATTAATTTCACCCCAGAACAAAAAATATGTTTTGGCGGACACTATGAAACTTGGCCTGCAACAGCTGGGACACCAGATTCAGGGTATTGCTATTTTGGCAAAAAATTTTAAACCCCAGAACAAAATATATGTCTTGGCGGACACTATGAAACCTGGCCTGCAACAGCTGGGACACCAGATTCAGGGTATTGCTATTTTAGCAAGTGAATTACACCCCAGAACAAAATATATGTTTTGGCGGACACTATTATATTTTGCCAGCCACAGCTGAAACAACTGATTTTTGGTATTCCTATTTTGGCAATTGAATTTAACCTCAGAACAAAATATATGTTTTGGCGGACACTATGAAACCTGGCCTGCAACAGCTGGGACACCAGATTCAGGGTATTGCTATTTTGGCAAATTAATTTCACCTCAGAACAAAATATATGTTTTGGCGGACACTATGAAACGTGGCCTGCAACAGTTGGGACACCAGATTCAGGGTATTGCTATTTTAGCAAGTGAATTACACCCCAGAACAAAATATATGTTTTGGCGGACACTATTATATTTTGCCAGCCACAGCTGAAACCACTGATTTATGGTATTCCTATTTTGGCAATTGAATTTCACCCCAGAACAAAATATATGTTTTGGCGGACACTATGAAACCTGGCCTGCAACAGCTGGGACACCAGATTCAGGGTATTGCTATTTTGGCAAATTAATTTCACCCCAGAACAAAATATATGTTTTGGCGGACACTATGAAACCTGGCCTGCAACAGCTGGGACACCAGATTCAGAGGTATTGCTATTTTGGCAAATTAATTTCACCCCAGAACAAAATATATGTTTTGGCGGACACTATGAAACCTGGCCTGCAACAGCTGGGACACCAGATTCAGGGTATTGCTATTTTGGCAAATTAATTTCACCCAAGAACAAAATATATGTTTTGGCGGACACTATGAAACGTGGCCTGCAACAGCTGGGACACCAGATTCAGGGTATTGCTATTTTGGCAAATTAATTTCACCCCAGAACAAAATATATGTTTTGGCGGACACTATTATACTTTGCCAGCCACAGCTGGGAAACCACTGATTTATGGTATTGCTATTTTGGCAAATTAATTTCACCCCAGAACAAAAAATATGTTTTGGCGGACACTATGAAACTTGGCCTGCAACAGCTGGGACACCAGATTCAGGGTATTGCTATTTTGGCAAATTAATTTCAACCCCAGAACAAAATATATGTTTTGGCGGACACTATGAAACGTGGCCTGCAACAGCTGGGACACCAGATTCAGGGTATTGCTATTTTAGCAAGTGAATTACACCCCAGAACAAAATATATGTTTTGGCGGACACTATTATATTTTGCCAGCCACAGCTGAAACCACTGATTTTTGGTATTCCTATTTTGGCAATTGAATTTAACCTCAGAACAAAATATATGTTTTGGTGGACACTATGAAACCTGGCCTGCAACAGCTGGGACACCAGATTCAGGGTATTGCTATTTTGGCAAATTAATTTCACCCCAGAACAAAATATATGTTTTGGCGGACACTATGAAACCTGGCCTGCAACAGCTGGGACACCAGATTCAGGGTATTGCTATTTTGGCAAATTGAATTTCACCCCAGAACAAAATATATGTTTTGGCGGACACTATGAAACCTGGCCTGCAACAGCTGGGACCACCAGATTCAGGGTATTGCTATTTTGGCAATTGAATTTCACCCCAGAACAAAATATATGTTTTGGCGGACACTATGAAACCTGGCCTGCAACAGCTGGGACACCAGATTCAGGGTATTGCTATTTTGGCAAATTAATTTCACCCCAGAACAAAATATATGTTTTGGCGGACACTATGAAACCTGGCCTGCAACAGCTGGGACACCAGATTCAGAGGTATTGCTATTTTGGCAAATTAATTTCACCCCAGAACAAAATATATGTTTTGGCGGACACTATGAAACCTGGCCTGCAACAGCTGGGACACCAGATTCAGGGTATTGCTATTTTGGCAAATTAATTTCACCCCAGAACAAAATATATGTTTTGGCGGACACTATGAAACCTGGCCTGCAACAGCTGGGACACCAGATTCAGGGTATTGCTATTTTGGCAAATTAATTTCACCCCAGAACAAAATATATGTTTTGGCGGACACTATGAAACCTGGCCTGCAACAGCTGGGACACCAGATTCAGGGTATTGCTATTTTGGCAAATTAATTTCACCCCAGAACAAAATATATGTTTTGGCGGACACTATTATAACTTTGCCAGCCACAGCTGAAACCACTAGATTTATGGTATTGCTATTTTGGCAATTGAATTTCACCCCAGAACAAAATATATGTTTTGGCGGACACTATGAAACCTGGCCTGCAACAGCTGGGACACCAGATTCAGGGTATTGCTATTTTGGCAAATTAATTTCACCCCAGAACAAAATATATGTTTTGGCGGACACTATGAAACCTGGCCTGCAACAGCTGGGACACCAGATTCAGGGTATTGCTATTTGGGCAAATTAATTTCACCCCAGAACAAAATATATGTTTTGGCGGACACTATGAAACGTGGCCTGCAACAGCTGGGACACCAGATTCAGAGGTATTGCTATTTTGGCAAATTAATTTCACCCCAGAACAAAATATATGGTTTGGCGGACACTATTATATTTTGCCAGCCACAGCTGAAACCACTAGATTTATAGTATTGCTATTTTGGCAAATTAATTTCACCCCAGAACAAAATATATGTTTTGGCGGACACTATGAAACCTGGCCTGCAACAGCTGGGACACCAGATTCAGGGTATTGCTATTTTGGCAAATTAATTTCACCCCAGAACAAAATATATGTTTTGGCGGACACTATGAAACCTGGCCTGCAACAGCTGGGACACCAGATTCAGGGTATTGCTATTTTGGCAGATTGAATTTCACCCCAGAACAAAATATATGTTTTGGCGGACACTATGAAACCTGGCCTGCAACAGCTGGGACACCAGATTCAGGGTATTGCTATTTTGGCAAATTAATTTCACCCCAGAACAAAATATATGTTTTGGCGGACACTATGAAACCTGGCCTGCAACAGCTGGGACACCAGATTCAGGAGTATTGCTATTTTGGCAAATTAATTTCACCCCAGAACAAAATATATGTTTTGGCGGACACTATGAAACCTGGCCTGCAACAGCTGGGACACCAGATTCAGGGTATTGCTATTTTGGCAAATTAATTTCACCCCAGAACAAAATATATGTTTTGGCGGACACTATGAAACTTGGCCTGCAACAGCTGGGACACCAGATTCAGGGTATTGCTATTTTGGCAAGTTGAATTTCACCCCAGAACAAAATATATGTTTTGGCGGACACTATTATACTTTGCCAGCCACAGCTGGGAAACCACTGATTTATGGTATTGCTATTTTGGCAGATTAATTTCACCCCAGAACAAAATATATGTTTTGGCGGACACTATGAAACCTGGCCTGCAACAGCTGGGACACCAGATTCAGGGTATTGCTATTTTGGCAAATTAATTTCACCCCAGAACAAAATATATGTTTTGGCGGACACTATGAAACCTGGCCTGCAACAGCTGGGACACCAGATTCAGGGTATTGCTATTTTGGCAAATTAATTTCACCCCAGAACAAAATATATGTTTTGGCGGACACTATGAAACCTGGCCTGCAACAGCTGGGACACCAGATTCAGGGTATTGCTATTTTGGCAAATTAATTTCACCCCAGAACAAAATATATGTTTTGGCGGACACTATGATACTTTGCCAGCAACAGCTGAGACCACTAGATTCAGGGTATTGCTATTTTGGCAAATTGAATTTCACCCCAGAACAAAATATATGTTTTGGCGGACACTATGAAACCTGGCCTGCAACAGCTGGGACACTAGATTCAGGGTATTGCTATTTTGGCAATTGAATTTCACCCCAGAACAAAATATATGTTTTGGCGGACACTATGAAACCTGGCCTGCAACAGCTGGGACACCAGATTCAGAGGTATTGCTATTTTGGCAAATTAATTTCACCCCAGAACAAAATATATGTTTGGCGGACACTATGAAACCTGGCCTGCAACAGCTGGGACACCAGATTCAGGGTATTGCTATTTTGGCAAATTAATTTCACCCCAGAACAAAATATATGTTTTGGCGGACACTATGAAACCTGGCCTGCAACAGCTGGGACACCAGATTCAGGGTATTGCTATTTTGGCAAATTGAATTTCACCCCAGAACAAAATATATGTTTTGGCGGACACTATGAAACCTGGCCTGCAACAGCTGGGACACCAGATTCAGGGTATTGCTATTTTGGCAAATTAATTTCACCCCAGAACAAAATATATGTTTTGGCGGACACTATGAAACTTGGCCTGCAACAGCTGGGACACCAGATTCAGGGTATTGCTATTTTGGCAATTGAATTTCACCCCAGAACAAAATATATGTTTTGGCGGACACTATTATATCTTTGCCAGCCACAGCTGAAACCACTGATTTATGGTATTCCTATTTTGGCAATTGAATTTCACCCCAGAACAAAATATATGTTTTGGTGGACACTATGAAACCTGGCCTGCAACAGCTGGGACACCAGATTCAGGGTATTGCTATTTTGGCAAGTGAATTTCACCCCAGAACAAAATATATGTTTTGGCGGACACTATGAAACGTGGCCTGCAACAGCTGGGACACCAGATTCCAGAGAGTATTGCTATTTTGGCAAGTGAATGTCACCCCAGAACAAAATATATGTTTTGGCGGACACTATTATATTTTGCCAGCCACAGCTGAAACCACTGATTTATGGTATTGCTATTTTGGCAATTGAATTTCACCCCAGAACAAAATATATCCTTTGACGAATACTATTAAACTTGTCCAGTAACTGCTGTAACACCAGATTCAGAGTATTGCTTTTTTGGCAATTATATTTCACCCCAGAAAAAATATACCCTGTTACGGACAGATTTATACTAGGCCTGCAACAACTGGAACACCAGATTCAGGGTATTGCTATTTTGGCAATTAAGTTTCACCCCAGAAAAAAATATACCCTGTTACAGACAAATTTAAACTAAGCCTGCAACAGCAAGAACACCAGATTCAGGGTATTGCTATTTTGGCAATTAAGTTTCACCCCAGAAAAAATATACCCTGTTACAGACAAATTTAAACTAAGCCTGCAACAGCTGGAACACCAGATTCAGGGTATTGCTATTTTGGCAATTAAGTTTCACCCCAGAAAAAAATATACCCTGTTACGGACAAATTTAAACTAAGCCTGCAAAAGCTGTAACACCAGATTCTGGGTATTGCTATTTTGGCAATTGAATTTCACCCCAGAGAAAAATATATCCTTTGCCCTACAATATTAAACTTGGCCAGCCACAGCTGAAACCTCTGATTTATGGTATTGCTATTTTGGCAATTTAATTTCACCCCAGAACAAAATATATCCTTTGCAGGACACTATTAAACTTCGCCAGCCACAGCTGAAACCACTGATTTATGGTATTGCTATATTGGCAATTAAATTTCTCCCCAGAACAAAATATATCCTTTGCAGGACACTATTAAACTTCGCCAGCCACAGCTGAAACCACTGATTTACGGTATTGCTATTTTGGCTATTGAATTTCAACCCAGAACAAAATATATCCTTTGCAGGACACTATTAAACGTGTCCAGCCACAGCTGAAACCACTGATTTACGGTATTGCTATTTTGGCAATTAAATTTCACCCCAGAACAAAATATATCCTTTGCAGGACACTATTAAACTTGGCCAGCCACAGCTGAAACCACTGATTTGGGGTATTGCTATTTTGCCAATTGAATTTCACCCCAGAAAAAAATATGTCCTTTGCCGTACACTATTAAACTTTGACAGCCACAGCTGAAACCACTGATTTATGGTATTGCTATTTTGGCTATTGAATTTCACCCCAGAACAAAATATATCCTTTGCAGGACACTATTAAACGTGGCCAGCCACAGCTGAAACCACTGATTTACGGTATTGCAATTTTGGCTATTGAATTTCACCCCAGAACAAAATATATCCTTTGCAGGACACTATTAAACGTGGCCAGCAACACCAGAAACCACTGATTTATAGTATTGCTATTTTGGCAATTGAATTTCACCCCAGAAAAAAAAATATCCTTTGCCGTACACTATTAAACTTTGACAGCCACAGCTGAAACCACTGATTTACGGTATTGCTATTTTGGCAATTGAATTTCACACCAGAAAAAAATATATCCTTTGCCGTACACTATTAAACTTGGCCAGCCACAGCTGAAACCACTGATTTATGGTATTGATATTTTGGCAAATGAATTTCACCCCAGAACAAAATATATCCTTTGCTGGACACTATTAAACTTGGCCAGCCACAGCTGAAACCACTGATTTATGGTATTGCTAATTTGGCAATTAAATTTCACCCCAGAACACAATCTATCCTTTGACTGATACTATTAAACTTGACCAGTCACAGCTGTAACACCAGATTCAGAGTATTGCTTTTTTGGCAATTGAATTTCACCCGAGAACAAAATATATCCTTTGCCATACACTATTAAACTTGGCCAGCCACAGCTGAAACCACTGATTTATGATATTGCTATTTTGGCAATTTAATTTCACCCCAGAACAAAAGATATCCTTTGCCGTACACTATTAAACTTGGCCAGCCATAGCTGAAATGACTGATTTATGGTATTGCTATTATGGCAATTGAATTTCACCCCAGAACAAAAGATATCCTTTGCCGTACACTATTAAACTTGGCCAGCCACAGCTGAAACCACTGATTTATGGTATTGCTATTTTGGCAATTGAATTTCAACCCAGAACAAAATATATCCTTTGCCGGACACTATTAAACTTGGCCAGCCACAGCTGAAACCATTGATTTATGGTATTGCTATTTTGGCAATTAAATTTCACCCCAGAACAAAATATATCCTTTGCAGGACACTATTAAACTTGGCCAGCCACAGCTGAAACCTCTGATTTATGGTATTGCTATTTTGGCAATTTAATTTCACCCCAGAACAAAATATATCCTTTGCAGGACACTATTAAACTTAGCCATCCACAGCTGATGCCACTGATTTATGGTATTGCTATTTTGGCAATTAAATTTCACCCAAGAACAAAATATATCCTTTGCCGTACACTATTAAACTTGGCCAGCCACAACTTAAACCACTGATTTATGGTATTGCTATTTTGGCAATTGAATTTCACCCCTGAACAAAATATATCCTTTGCAGGACACTATTATGCTTGGCCAGGAACACCAGAAACCACTGATTTATGGTATTGCTATTTTTGCATTTGAATTTCACCCCAGAACAAAATATATCCTTTGGAGGACACTATTAAACTTGGCCAGCCACAGCTGAAACCACTGATTTATGGTATTGCTATTTTGACAATTGAAATTCACCCCAGAAAAAAATATATCCTTTGCCGTACACTATTAATCTTGGCCAGCCACAGCTGAAACCACTGATTTATGGTATTGCTATTTTGGCAATTGAATTTCACCCCAGAACAAAATATATCCTTTGCAGGACACTATTAAACTTGGCCAGCCACAGCTGAAACCACTGATTTATGGTATTGCTATTTTGGCAATTAAATTTCACCCCAGAACAACATCTATCATTTGACGGATACTATAAAACTTGTCCAGTCACAGCTGTAACACCAGATTCAGAGTATTGCTATTTTGGCAGTTTAATTTCACCCCAGAACAAAATATATCCTTTGCCATACACTATTAAACTAGGCCAGCCACAGCTGAAACCACTGATTTCTGGTATTGCAATTTTGGCAATTCAATTTCACCCCAGAACAAAATATATCCTTTGCTGTACACTAATAAACTTGGCCAGCCACAGCTGAAACCACTGATTTATGGTATTGGTATTTTGGCAATTGAATTTCACCCCAGAAAAAAATATATCCTTTGCCGTACACTATTAAACTTGGCCAGCCACAGCTGAAACCACTGATTTATGGTATTGATATTTTGGCAATTGAATTTTACCCCAGAACAAAATATATCCTTTGCAAGACTCTATTAGGGTACGTTCACACGACGACAATTGTCGCGCGAAAAAAAGTCGCACTATTGTCGCGCGACAATTTTTATAATGGGAGTCTATGGTGTCGCAGTGCGACATGCGACATGCTGCGACTGCGACACGAAAGTCGGAGAAAATCCATACAAGATGGGTTTTTCTGCGACTGTCGCAGATCACCCCCCCCCTCCCATGATATGCTAAACACACATTCGGACAATATACTGGCCGCAGGGCAGGCCAGCACCTCCATGGTGTAAAGGGAAAGTTCAGGCCATGTCCCCAATTTGGAGACCCAGAAGTTGAATGGGGCAGACCCATCAGTCAGTACGTGTAGGCGTGTGAACACTTACTGTTCCACCATGTTGCTGAAATGCTGCCTCCTGCTAAGACGTTCTGTATCAGCTGGTGGTGCTGGTTGTTGAGTTGTGCTGACAAAGTTTTTCCAAATTTTGGCCATGCTAACCCTCCTTTCTGAGGTGCTGGCGGTGCCACACATGCTTTGGCGACTTCATTCTCCTCCTCTTCTGCCTTTACCTTGTGCTTCCATTGAGCCCCCGCTGTCAGGTGGGAAGGCCATTAGCAGCTCGTCTAACAGCGTGCACTTGTACTCATGCATCTTCTGATCACGCTCCAGTGACGGAATTAAGGGCGGCACATTGTCCTTGTAGCGGGGATCCAGCAGGGTGGCCATCCAGTAATCAGCACAAGTTAGAATGTTGGCAACATGGTGGTCATTGCGCAGGCACTGCAGCATGTAGTCACTCATGTGTGCGAGGCAGCCCAGAGGCAATGACAAGCTGACCTCTGTTGGAGGTGTATCGTCTGTGTCCTCTGTATCCCCCCAGCCACGCTCCAGTGATGGTCATGAGCTGCTTTGGGTGCCATCCTGCTGTGAACACGGTTCCTCCTCCTTATCATTATACTCATCCTCCAGAACTGTGTCCTGGATAGACAGTTGTGAACCTGGCCTCTGTTGGTGCAAGAACCCACTCTCCGAGCCACTTGTGACTGACTGGCCTGATAACCGTGGAAATGACCCCTCTTCCTCCTCCTCTTCCTCATGTGCCACATTCTATTCCATCATCTCCAAAAAGCATTTTTTCAAGGAGACATAGAAGTGGGATAGTAACGCTGAGGATGGCGTCATCGGCACTGGCCATTTTGGTGGAGAACTTGAAACAGTGCAACACTGCACACACGTCCCGTATAGAGGACAACTCATTGGTCATGAAGTGGCACTGTTCCGCAGAGCGACTGACCCGTGCGTGCTGCAGCTGAAAATCCACTATTGCCTGCTGCTGCTCTTACAGTCTCTCCAGCATGTGCAAGGCGGAGTTCCACCTTGTGGGTACGTCGCATATGAGGCAGTGAGTGGGAAGGCCGATGTTACGCTGCAGCGCATGCAGCAGCAGGATGAGAATGCCGAAAGTGCGCAGAGACAGCCCGTGCTTTCTGCAGCAGCTCTGACATATCGGGGTCATTTTTCAGGAACCTCTGCACCACCAAATGCAGCACATGCGCCAGCCAAGGGATGTGCGTCAAACCGGCTAGGCCCAGAGCTGCTACGATATTTTGCCCGTTATCGCACACCACCAGGCCGGGCTTGAGGCTCAGTGGCACCAACCACTAATTGGTTCTGTTGTTGGCAGGTGCCACTGTCACTCCAGAAGTGAAGGAAGAGGTGAAAGTGCAGTAGAAGAGGGAGCAGGAGGAGTTTGTGCTTTGCATTTAGATGCCTGGTCATGTAAGTGGTGCTCAGGTTTAGAACTTTTATGCCTCGCTTTAGACTCCGATTGCACAGCATGCAAACCACTTGCATCTTGTCATCAGCACATTGTCTGAATAACTGTCACGCCAGTGAACTCCTTGGAGCTGGCTTTGGTGTGCTCAGTCCCTGGGTGCGGTGGGCTGTATCAGGCATACTGGCTAGGGGACGGACATTCTGTTTTTGCACCCTGCTCCAGCTTTTGCTGTGCAGCTGGTGCTGTGTGACCACCACCTCTTCCTCGGAACTGCACACGTCACTCGCATGACCTTGATTCCAGGTGGGGTTTATGACCTCATCATCCTCCACATCATCTCCCACCCACTGCTCACCCCTGCCGTTCTTGCCGGTCTGCACACTGCAGAAGGCTGCAGCAGTTGGCACCTGTGTTTCGTCATCATCAGAGAAGTGCTGCGGTGGTCCTCCCACGTCCACATCCTGAAACATAAGTGGGTGGGCATCAGTGCTCTCAATCTCTTCCACTTCTGGGGCAGGGCTAGTTGGATGGCCCATGGAAACCCTGCCAGAGTCATCAAAAAGCATAAGAGTGCTGCATGACCTGGGGCTCAGACTGCTTGCCTGATTTGCAAGAGGGTGAGGTGAAATACAGATGCCCATGGGCTGCAAGTGCCAACTCTGAGCTTTCAGCAGGGGACTGGGTGGGAGACAATGTGAAGGAACTGGAGTAGTGTTAAGCGAACAGTTAAAGCATAGTTCGGGTTCGTACTGAAATATGAGGTGTTCGGGACCCGGACCCAGACCCGAACATTTTCAAAAAAGTTTGGGTTCAGGTCCGTTGTTCGGCGATTTCTTCCTGCTTTTTGAATGGCTGCACAGGAGCCAACCAGCTAGCGTTTTACTTCTTGCCATAAGAAGCCATCACAGCCATGCCTACTAATGGCATGGCTGTGATTGGCCAAGTGCAGCATGTGACCCAGCCTCTATTTAAGCTGGAGTCACGTAGCGCCGCACGTCGCACTGCTCTGATTAGTGTAGGGAGAGGACGCAGCTTCTGTGAGGGCGAGATTAGGCAGGGAAAAGTCAGCAACAGCACCTAAAGAAAGTCGCCAAAGCATGTGTGGCACCGCCAGCACCTCAGAAAGGAGGGTTAGCATGGCCAAAATTTGGAAAAACTTTGTCAGCACAACTCAACAACCAGCACCACCAGCTGATACAGAACGTCTTAGCAGGAGGCAGCATTTCAGCAACATGGTGGAACAGTAAGTGTTCACACGCCTACACGTACTGACTGATGGGTCTGCCCCATTCAACTTCTGGGTCTCCAAATTGGGGACATGGCCTGAACTTTCCCTTTACACCTTGGAGGTGCTGGCCTGCCCTGCGGCCAGTATATTGTCCGAATGTGTGTTTAGCATATCATGGGAGGGGGGGGGGGGTGATCACAGAGAAGCACAGCCACCTGTCCATAGCCAACGTCGACAAGCTCACGTTTATTAAAATGAACCAGGCATGCATTAATTGAATTGTACGGATGAATTGTCCGTACCTTGTGCTGAATAGACAAGTATATCGGTAGCATCCAGCCATTGTTAGACTCCAGCGCACTTCTTCTTGCATTCTCTTTTCTAGTTCCCAATGTTTTGGGGTCTTCACAAATTTATAAAAAAATAAACAAAATAAATAAATAAATTTAGAATAAAATAAATAAAAATAAACAAAAACAATGTTGGCTACCGCCTGCTCCTCAACTAATGCTTCCACCAACACCGACACATCCACCGCTTCCTCAACCTCCTACTCCACTTTGATCTCCGCCTCCTAGTTCAAGATTATAATTTTTATATTTTTTATATTCTATGTTATTTCCCTACCCACATTTGTTTGCAGTGCAATTGTCCTGCTCTTACCTGCATTTCATTTCCTTTGCAGCCCTCTAGCCCTCACTATAACTATTTTACAGCCATTTTAGTGCACCAAAGTACGGGTCCCTATTGACTTCGGGTTTGAGTTCGAACCCGGTGAACCCAAACATCCACAGGTCCGCTTAACGCTACTTCTGGCTCTCCACCTTGTTGGACCCTCACTACCAGTCCATAATGGTGGCCATTTTTTACACCCACAGAGAGGGAGGACAAACTAAACTACTACAGAGACATCCTATGTAGTCAGTTGCCTGCTGCCTATCGGCCCCATTGTCCATCCTCTCGCAGGTCTGAGCGGGGGGCTCTGCACTCACGCTCCACTGCTATGGCTGCTGGGGAGGGGTTGCAAGAGAAGTACCAGCTCCATCAGCAGCAGCCTGAGTCGCTGATGAGTAGCTTTCTTCACCTGCATAGTGTATAAACTACTTACCAGCAGCAGCAGCTACACCTGGAGCAGGACCTGAACCAGCAGGTGGTGGCATACTTGGACAGCACCCTGCCACCCCACATTGAAGATCCGCTGGACTATTGGGTAGCCAAACTAGATTTATGGCTGCAACTAGCAGAGTTTGCCCTGGAATCAGTGCAGAGGGGGCCACAGTTACCCCAAGGAGAAATCGCCTGTCCAACCAAAATGTGGGGAGACTGACCTTTGTAGAGATGAATCAGCCGTGGATAAGCCAAGATTTCCAACCACCAATTTCTGATGCATCAGACTAGTTTGATACAAGAGACTTCTGATTACCAACCTCAGCTACTACTTTGATGCTGCAACGATCCTGATGCCACACATCTGATGCCAAGTGCTCCTTATTTCACCCACCTTTGTCAGCGGGTATTGGTATTGCCACCCACTGCCCCGCTCTGTTACAGGGTCACTTTCTGGTCTCCTGATGCAGCTGCTGCTGCTGCCATCTCCAAACAATGTCACCTTGCCACTCTGTGGTCTCCTCCTGCTGCTGACACCCCCACACTATGTCACCTTGCCACTCTGTGGTCTCCTCCTGCTGCTGCCATCTCTACACTATGTCACCTTGCCACTCTGTGGTCTCCTCATGCTGCTGCTGCTACTGCCATCTTAACACTTTGTCAACTTGCCACTCTGTGGGATCCTGCTGCTGCAGCTGCCATCTTCACACTATGTCACCTTGCCACTCTGTGGTCTCCTCCTGCAGCTGCCATCTCCACACTATGTCAACTTGCCACTCTGTGGTATCCTGATGCAGCTTCTGCCATCTCCACATTATGTCATCTTGCCACTCTCTGGTCTCTGGATTCTGCCGCCACCTCTAAACTATGTCACCTTGCCACTCGGTGGCCTCATCATACTGCTGCCATCTACAGACTCTCTTATTGTGTTACTTGGTGGCCTTCTTACGATGCTGCTGCTGCATCCGCCACCTCCAGACCCGGTGGCCTGGTGGCCTCCTCATTCTGCTTCCACCTCCACACCCTGTCATTGGGCCACTCTTTTGTCTCCTCATTCTTCTTACACCTCACCATTATGTCATAGGTCTGTGGACTTCTCATGTTGTTCCCACCCTCCCCACTTCATGACTGGCCCACTATTTTGGCTTTCGGCCTGGCTGACATCATCATTTATTTGACCTTTCTTCTGATTTGTCAAAAGGAAGGAAAAATGAGATGCACAACGGATCATGTCTGTGTTGCAGCTTTAAGGCCTGTACAGTCCCATCAGAATTGGCTTATGATTTGGTAGCCAGAAGCAGGAGTGGGTGCAAAACACAGAACACATGCAAATATTCCATTCACGTGTCATCTCTGTTTTAAATCCACTCCTGGTTTTTTTTGCATACTGATGGATTATTGAGCAAATGCTGACCGAGTGAAGTTGTATGCTCCACAGACAGGATTCGTTTTTTTTGTTGGATACTGTTCTGACAGATCAGAGGAAGGGCAAATTAATCAGTGACGTCAACACAAATTTACTGCTGACACCCTCTCCATTCTGTCACGAGGCTTTACTTGTATAAGCATTTAATAGAACAGGTTCTGTAGACATCTATGTGGAATCAGCTGACGAGCGTGTAAAAGGTATGCGCTTCTTCTTGACACTAACATGGTCCAGTAAGGCTGAGCTCATACTTTAAGTATACTTTCTTATCATTTCAATTAAGTATTGGCTCAATTTAGTATTAAATATTTAATGAATTTACTAATAAAATTTACATGTTGCATTAGAAAGGAGAGAATCGGCCAGTCTTCTGTTTATTCAACAATGTGGTGTTGCGATGGAGAAAGCATGGCAAGAAAACAATTCCTCTCCACCTGGAGATGAATCCTGCCAAAATTGCTGCAAGTGTAGTATTGGCTAGTGTTGACCGCGAATATTCGAATAGCGAATTTTTTTAGCGAATATCGGCACTTCGCTAATTTGCGAATATTTCGAATATAGTGTGTAAGAGGGTGCAAGGTGTTGTATTTGATAGCAGGTACGTGTCACCGAGGTTGCTGGCCTCGGTGAGGTAAGAGCCGGGGTTTTTGGTCTGCAGCAGCTAGTGCTGCTCTGTTAAATAGCATGGCTGCAAAGCCGATCCGGGCCGGCTCTTACTGGGAGCAGCTAAAGAGTAGGGTGGGTGGCTGCTCCCCACGGTCCAGTCCATGTTTTGGGCTGGGTATATAACGCAGCCAGCAGCTGTGTCTGGGGGTGTGATTATCCTGGAGCCTGCAAACAGGGCTGAGGAATTCTCTGTCCTGGAGGAAGGAGCTCAGCAAGGTGGTGTTTCCCTGCCATCTGAAGGTGGAATCGCCTGCGGCTGAGCCGACTGCTAGGTGTGAACCCGCACCTAAACCACCCAAGGTGACTGGACCCTGTGTTGGCCTGTTTTTGTTTTGCCACAGTATTTCCGTTGTGTGTGAACTGTCACCAAGAGACTGCTTTTCATTTGTGGCGTGCAAGTGTGAATAAAACACTGTTTGATGCACCATCTGGACTCCTTGTTTTGCCTCTAAACTGCACCCGCACCGCTGTCTACCAGAGCGACTCCCACATTTGGTGGAGGATGCGGGCATGCGCAGTGAGGCTGGCGTGAACGCCGAACTTTGTTTGCTGAGCAAAAGTGTATGTCCTATATTAGGCCGGCAAAGTTGCAGCCTGTGATTTCTGGCAACATGGAGGCTGCTGTGAAAGCCCTCATAGAGGCTAACGTGCAGCAGCGGGAGACCAACCAGTTATTGCTGCAACATGTGATGGCATTACAGGCGGCAGGAGCGTCCCACCACGTCCATGATGCCCGGAAAGTGGTCCGTGCGGCGATCCCAAAGATGACCCCCGCAGACGACGTGGAGACATACCTAGCCGTCTTTGAGAAGGTCGCCGTGAGGGAAAAGTTACCCCGTGACCAGTGGGCCGAGGTGGTTGCTCCGCTCCTGGCAGCCGGACCCCAGCAAGTTTTTTTCGATTTGGCAGATGTCCAGGCAGCTGACTACCCGACCGTGAAAGGTGAGATTCTAGCAAGACTGGGGTGAATGTTTTGGTCCGGACCCAGCGGGTGCATCAGTGGGAATTTAACCCGGCTGAACCCGCCAGACCACAATACTATGACCTGCTACATCGGTTGCAAAAATGGCTGCAGCCGGACATACTGACTCCCACTGCTATGCTCGACCGTCTGTTAGCAGATGTATTCTGGAGGTCTTTGCCATACCCTCTCCAGCACTGGATCGGCCAGGTATCCCCCACCAATGCCCTTGAGATGGTCGACCTGGTGGAGCGATATGAGGCCACCAGAAACCTGCAGGGGGGTTCTTTTGGGAGGAGGCCAGTCAAACCCCGGAAACCTCCACCCCAGTCCCGGCGGCCGGCCAAACCCGCACGGGATGTACCCCTTGCAGATCCCTCCCCAGTAGTCTGCTGGCGGTGTCACGAGCCTGGCCACGTAAGGGCCGACTGTCCACAGTGGGGGAACCCATGGAGATTAATTATGGGTACCGGGCTTCCATGTATGCCCGGAGACTGTGTGCGACCGGCACCCCGAGACAATAGACAATCGACATCTATGCCAGGTGCAAATCGGGGATAACCTGGCAGTGGCGCTGTTGGACTCAGGGAGCCTGGTAACCCTGGTAAGTGCTGCCCTGGTACAGCCCCCCCAGTATACGGGCCGGAAAGTTGGTGTGGTGTGTATACACGGAGACTTAAAGGACTATCCCACGGCTGTAATGTCTCTGTCCACGGCGGTCGGCACCTGGACTTGTGAAGTGGCGATCTCCACAAAGCTGCCCTATGAACTAATAATTGGGAGAGACTTCCTGGTTTTCCGTCACTGTGGCCTGAGATGAAAGTGACTAATAGCCCTGAGACAGGGTAACCCTAGCAGAGTGGCCTGATACCCCTGGAAGGCCAGAACCCTGGGAGCCCGAGTCTGAAGGGGCCAGCGGTAGGGTGACCACTGCTGCAGCGGTAGTGGGGGAGACAACCCCACTGAGTGTAATGGTGGGAGACACGGAGGACTTGCCACCGGGCCTGAGTTGGCAGACCTCAATGTCTCCGGGGAAAATTTTGGGACCGCACAACACCGGACCAAAACCCTAACCAGGGCCTGGGAGAATGTGCTGGAAATTGATGGTAAACCCCAGAAACCAGGGGCTGAATTAATGTTCCCACGATTTATTGTTCTGCAGGATATGTTGTATCGGGTGAACCAAATCTGAGGTGAACCTGTTGAACAGTTGGTGGTGCCCACAGCGTATCGCAAGCTTGTCATGGAGCTTGCCCACCAACATGTTCTTGGGGACACCTGGGGTGGCAGAAAACCCAGGACCGCATACTGCAGCGGTTTTATTGGCCCAGTGTGTTCAAGGAGGTAGAGAATTATTGTAAGTCCTGTCCAACCTGTCAGATAACTAGCCCCCAGCCTCATTTCCGTAGTCCTCTGGTACCTCTGCCAATTATTGAAGTACCGCTCGAGCTGAATCGCTATGGATTTAATTGGGCCTGTACCAAAGTTCTGCCAGGGGCCACCAACACATTCTGGTAGTTCTCGACTATGCCACTCGGTATCCGGAGGCGGTGCCTCTGCGACATACCTCAGCTAAGCTCATTGCCAAAGAGTTAATGGAGATGTTTTCCCGTGTGGGCCTGCCAAAAGAGGTTCTGACAGACCAAGGGACCCCTTTATGTCCAAAGTAATGAGGGAACTGTGTAAATTGTTGCGTATAAAGCAGTTACGGACGTCCGCTTACCATCCGCAAACAGACGGTCTTGTTGAGAGGTTTAACCAAACTCTAAAAAATATGTTAAAGAGGGTGGTGTCTAGAGATGGGAAGGACTGGGACCTGCTTCTGCCCTATCTCATGTTCGCAGTGCGAGAGGTGCCCCAGGCCTCTACTGGGTTCTCGCCCTTCGAACTGCTTTATGGCAGACACCCTCGGGCCTGTTGGATATCGCCAAGGAAGCATGGGAACAACAGCCTGTCCCCACAAAAGTGTCATTGAGTATGTCACCCAGATGCAGGAACGGATGGAAAGGGTGTTGCCGCTTGGTCCGGGAGCATATGGAGGCAGCGCAACAAGCCCAGAGTAGGGTGTATAATCGTCAGGCTCGGGTACGGGGCTTCAATCCGGGAGATCGAGTGTTGGTTCTGGTACCCACCCTTGACAGCAAATTCCTAGCTAGGTGGCAGGGCCCCTATGAGGTGATCGAGAAGGTAGGGAAGTAATTACAAAGTACACCAGCCAGGCGGCGCAAGCCGGAGCAGGTGTACCACGTGAATTTACTTAAGCCGTGGAAAGATAGGGACACGGCCGACGACCACAGCCCCGGCCAGGGCTTCTAGGTGAAAGGGTCCAGCCCCACAGTTCGAGGCCTGTGAAGCAGTAACCACGGTAAAATTGCAGACAGCCTGTCTTCCAAACAAGTTCAGGAAGTCAGGGAGTTCATCAGTCGGAACACGGATGTGTTCTCGGACCTCCCTGGCCGCACGCCTCTCATCCAACATGACATCGCCACTGAGCCTCAGGCCAAGATCCGGTTAAAACCATACCGGGTACCCGAGGCTCGGCGACGGGCCATCGCGGAGGAAGTGCAAGTAATGTTGAAGCTCGATGTCATTGAGGAGTCGAAAAGTGAGTGGGCCAGTCCCATAGTCCTGATACCTGCCGGATGGGACGCTGCGGTTCTGCAACGATTTTCGCAAATTAAATGAAGTGTCCAAGTTTGACGCGCATCCCATGCCCCGAGTAGACGAGCTGGTTGAAAGTTTAGGGCAAGCCCGTTATTTTTCTGTGCTGGACCTCACTAAAGGGTACTGGCAGGTACCCTTAACGGAGTCGGCTAAGGAAAAACCGCATTTGTTACCCCGCAGGGCCTGTATCACTACAAGGTGTTACCCTTTGGCCTGCATGGCGCCCCGCCACTTTCCAAAGGTTAATGGACATAGTGCTGCGACCACATCGTCGGTACGCCTCGGCCTACTTAGATGATGTAGTCATCCACAGCACCGACTGGGAAAGCCATTTACCCAAGGTGCAGGCGGTAGTGGATGCCCTGAGGAAAGCCGGACTGACCGCTAACCCAAAGAAGTGCTCCATAGGGTTAGAGGAGACAAAATATCTGGGATATGTAATTGGGCGGGAGTCATCAAACCTCAGGTAACTAAGGTAGAGGCCATTCGTAACTGGCCCCGACCGGTCACCACCAGGCAGGTAAAGTCGTTCCTGGGGATTGTAGGTTACTACATGAGGTTTGTGCCCCACTTTGCCACAATAGCAGCGCCGTTGACAGACCTGTTGAAGGGGCGAAAGTCTGGGAGGGTTAGCTGGAGTGAGAAGGCGGAGGAGGCTTCGCCGCGTTGAAGTCGGCCCTGTGTGGGTCCCCGGTTTTGGTGACACCCGACTTCAACAAGGAGTTTGTCGTACAGACCGACGCCTCGGAGGTAGGCCTCGGTGCGGTACTGTCTCAGGAGGTCAACGGGGAAGAACATCCCGTTGTCTTCCTGAGCCGTAAGCTCAATCCCGCCGAGTCCAGATATAGTATAGTGGAGAGGGAGTGCCTGGCTATCAAGTGGGCACTCGAATCTCTCCGCTACTACTTGTTAGGGAGGAGGGTCCGTCTGATGACCGACCATTCCCTCAAATGGATGAGTCAGGCCAAGGAGAGGAATGCTCGGGTCACCAGGTGGTTCCTATCTCTTCAGAATTTCAAATTCTCCGTGGAACACAGGGCAGGCCGCTTGCAGGGCAACGCAGATGCCCTGTCCCGCGTCCACTGCCTTCATGTGTGTTCACCCCTCAGGGCTGAAACAAAGGGGGGTGTGTAAGAGGGTGCAAGGTGTTGTATTTGATAGCAGGTACGTGTCACCGAGGTTGCTGGCCTCGGTGAGGTAAGAGCCGGGTTTTTGGTCTGCAGCAGCTAGTGCTGCTCTGTTAAATAGCATGGCTGCAAAGCCGATCCGGGCCGGCTCTTACTGGGAGCAGCTAAAGAGTAGGGTGGGTGGCTGCTCCCACGGTCCAGTCCATGTTTTGGGCTGGGTATATAACGCAGCCAGCAGCTGTGTCTGGGGGTGTGATTATCCTGGAGCCTGCAAACAGGGCTGAGGAATTCTCTGTCCTGGAGGAAGGAGCTCAGCAAGGTGGTGTTTCCCTGCCATCTGAAGGTGGAATCGCCTGCGGCTGAGCCGACTGCTAGGTGTGAACCCGCACCTAAACCACCCAAGGTGACTGGACCCTGTGTTGGCCTGTTTTTGTTTTGCCACAGTATTTCCGTTGTGTGTGAACTGTCACCAAGAGACTGCTTTTCATTTGTGGCGTGCAAGTGTGAATAAAACACTGTTTGATGCACCATCTGGACTCCTTGTTTTGCCTCTAAACTGCACCCGCACCGCTGTCTACCAGAGCGACTCCCCACAAGTGCTATAAATTCGCTATTTCGAATATTCGTTTTTTGTTTTTTTTTTCGTTTTTTTTTTTTCTTTCCCACTTCCCAAAAGTAGTTCTTACCTGTCCTAAGGATTCCTGGCTTCCTGGCTGCTCCAGTCAGTGCCCGTTGCCACTTCTGCCGACTTCCGTGCTCATGGAGCGTCCCCATCACCATGGGAACGTCTCCATACTAAAATGTACTGTCGGATTTGAGAATTACGTTGAAATCGCAATGCGATTAATTCAAGTTATATTAATCACATTGCGATTACAACTTAGCAGTGCACTGCTATCTTACATATTAGGCTAGAATTAACGAATAAGGAATATAGCAGCAGTGCTAAGTAGAAATCGCAATGCGATTACGCCAAGTTATATTAATCGCATTGCGATTTCAATTATCACTGCTATATTCCATATTCGTTAACTTTGTTAATTCTAGCAAGCTGACCTATTATAAACCCAGCTCAAAGTTGAAATCGCAAGGCGCAATGTTACCTTCGCAATGAACACATCTTTTTAGGTTAGCCTGTCTCATCCCCTGACCAAACCTTTTCTATTATCCACCCTAGCCCCTTCAGAATTATTCCTCTGAACTTGATTTATTAAAAACTTTTACCTTTTGTCTCACCCCCATCTCCCCATAGATTGCTAGCTCTTGTGAGCAGGGCCTTCATTCCTCTTGTTTTAATTGTTGACCTGTTTGCTGCTACATTAAGTATAGAGATGAGCAAATTTCACAAAAAAATTTGCTTTGTGACTAATTACTTTGCCACGAAGCACATTTTTTTGTAAGTAGCAGGTGCAATGACAGGGAGCTGCGATAGCCCGGCCCCCGTCATTGTACCCCTCAGATGCTGCGTTAATACTTGATCGCGGCATCTGAGTGTACAAACAGTTTTAAATTAACATTAAAAAAAACATTACATCAAACTTACCATTTCCATTTGCTCACGACTGGCGGGCCGCCGCCATCTTGCTTGAAGCTCTCAGTCGAAATCATGTGCTGTGCGAGATTACTTCATCACGCCGGCCAGCGTGATGATGTAATCTCGCACCGCACGGGATTTCGGACGAGATCTTCAAGCAAGATGAAGGCTGGCGGCCCTTCGTGCGCATATGGAGGCGGTAAGTTTGAATTTCAGGTTTAATCGACTCACTGACACGAAGCACAAGGAAATTCGGCTTTTAGGCTATTCGATTAATTCCTGAAATTCGGATCGAATTCCACTTCATGGGATTCAATTCGCTCATCTCTAATTATATATAACTGTTTGGACTTGAACCCCCTGATTGTAGAGCACCGAGGAATATGTTGGCGCTATATAGATAAAGATTATTATTAAAGGAAAATGTACAATGCAAAATATAATTTGAAATCTTAGAAACATCTCAAGTGTAAAAAACATTTAAATTGTCAGATGCAAATAAATGTGACAGCTTTTTGAACTAATATTGCTATTTTGAATTGTGAACATGATTTTTTTTTTAAATTTACAATATTACAAATGTAATTATTGTTGAGTGTTGACTTTGCTATTTAAGGTTTGAAATAATTACTTCTATTCTTGACTGTCTAGACCATAGCGTAACAATATGTTCAAGTGCATCAGGAATGAACAGAATAAAAACACAGTTTTTTTGAAATGTTAAATTATCAAATATATATGTTTCCACTTGTTATTAGAGATGCCCTGGACATATGGCCCAAGATTTAAGTAGGTGATATTTAATTCATGGGGATTTGCAGCCATATGTTCCAGATCTTCGGTTTACAGAATCTCAAACCACATAATACTTATTCTTAAAATAAAGCCCATATGTCAACATTTTCAATAGAAAAACACACATTTATATGATGTTTATGTGACCTTTGACACAAAACCTTAAGTAAGGATTCTGAAGTTCAGCATTCTGATTGTGTGTGTTCCTCATGGATAAATTTTGTGTTACTATTAAAGCAACCAATCTTGATAGATCACATGAAAACATTTAAATGAGGATCTGTTTATTAATCAGCAAAATGATTAATATTGGTATTAGAGATAGGTGACTTTCATGAAATTAATTTTGAGTCTGATTCTAATCACTCACAGATTTGATTTGAGAATAAATACATTTGACCCAAATCAAAAATGCTCAGATTTCCCTGAAGAGTGTTGTATGACACTCTAAGGTCTAGTAGGATTATATCTAACCCCTTTCAAGCTCTTTAAAGGGGTTATCCAGGATAAGTCATCAGTATCAGATCTGCGGAGGTGCAACAACCCGGACCGCCACCAATAAGCTGTTATAAGAGGCCTTTAGAGGCACAACCTCTTCCTAGGGCAGTGACATCACGTTAAATCAGCCGCATAGCCGAGTAGCAGTTCAGCTCCATTCAAGTCAATGGGGCTGAGCTGTAATACCATGCACTTCGAGTATGCAATGTATGACACTGTCCTTGGAAAGCTGCTGGGATCCTGCATTGCTCACCAGAGCTCTGGTAAGCTCAGAGGCTCTCTAAAACAGCTGATCGGCAGAGGTGCCAGGACTTTGACCCCCACTGATGTGATAATGATGACAAATCCTGAGGATAAGTCTTCATTATCATTTCCAGGATAACCCCTTTAATGCCAAGACAGCATTAGTAATATGAAAGTGACAGCAATATGTATCGCTATAGGTAAATGTATGGTAGTCCTTTGTAACAAACAGCCTCCATTTTGATTTTTCCAGATTAAATTGAAAATCTGCTTAGTTTAGAATTGATTATATTCAGTACTGTGCAAAAGTTTTATGCAGATGTTTAAAAAATGCTGCTGTATTTTCAAAATCAGAAGTGTTAATTGTTTTTGAAGAAACTTGGCAGGGAGGATGTTCCAAGCTTCTTGGAGAACTAACCAGATGTTCTGTGGATGTAGACTGACTCAAATCCTTATGTCTTTTTTGTGATACCAGACAGACTCAATGGTGTAGAGATCAGAGCCCTGTGGGGGCCATATCATCACTTCCAGTATTCCTTGATCTTCTTTACACTTAATATGGTTTACACAATCTCCGTGACACCAATATGCCTTTAAATGTCCATATAAAAAGGGTTGACTAAATGAGACAACCCCTTTAATAGTGGAATCGAATATTAAAAGTCTCCAAATAAAAATATTTTGTTTTACATGGATCATTTATTATATTTTAAGTAAATTAGTTAAATATCTGTTTTCAAGATAATCCTGTAGTATTATTTTAACCCCCTTATCATTTTCTGATACTTCCTGTTTCTTTATGTAAATTAAATTGTACAGTACAGTTAAGACTAAGGGCTTGAATGAGAGAAAAGCTTTTCATAGCCACTGGCCAGCCAGATACATAAAGATCTGAGGCTCACAGCATTAATTAATGTAAGAGCATCTGACACTTATGCACCTGGCCAGTGGCCACGGGTGCGCTCCTGAACTCAACTGTATTGGCAAGCTCAGGATGATGATGCAGTTTTATACTATGGAGCAGGCAACATTATTTTGTGCTGCACTGTGGTATTGCTGGCCCCGCCTACTTCTGTTGTTCTACCTTTTGTCAGTTTGGACCCACCTACAACATGAGGCCAGTTTTAGGTCTTTTTTTTTCCAGGGCCACTTTCCGTTCCCAGTCCGCCCCTGATCATATGGCTTCTTTATAGTGCACTGTATCAAAAAAGAATATATAGTCCACTAGTGCCTATACTATAAAACCTTCAGGAAAATGCAATTGTTCGAATATATCCTTAGGCCTCTTTCACACGGGCGTCATGTTTGACACCTTTCATCACTGAAGTCCGGTTTCGGGTTGAGTATTCTGGAGATTTTATTATTTTCCCTTATAACATGGTTATAAGGGAAAATAATAGCATTCTCAATACAGAATGCTTTGTAGAATGTGGATGGAGGGGTAAAAAAAAAAAACTTAACTTACCTTAGCCACTTGATCACGTAGTTGGCGATCTCTCTTCTCTCTTCAAGCTTTAACTGCAGTCTAAAGGACCTGTGATGACGTCTGTGATGGACCATTTGATTGGACCATGTGATGTGACGTCATCACAGGTCCTTTAGACTGCAGCTAAAGCTTGAACAGAGAAGAGAGAACTATGCGATCAAGTTGATAAGGTGAGTTAAGTTTTTTATTTTTAACCACTTAATCAACATTCTACAAAGCATTCTTTATTGAGAATGCTATAAGTTTCCCTTATAACCATGTTATAAGGGAAAATAATAATGATCTGGTCCCGTCGCTTAGCAACCACTCGATAAAATTGCACTGCATCCGCACTTGCTTGTCAAGGGGACTAACACTTGGACTGTGGCATGCCGAAGGAGGGTCCATGGCAAAACTCCCATGGAAAATTACGTAGTGGACGCAGAGTCGGGTTTTAATCCATAAAGGGCATAAATCAACTAATATTCCTAAATTGTTAGGAATAACATGCTTTAAAACATCCAGTATGTGTATACAATCAGGTATGATGTTGTATTGATCAGGTAGTGTAAGGGTTACGCCCGCTTCACAGACATTGACAGACCAAACTCCCCTTTTAATGCACCACAAACAACCACAAACAGTCCATTTGCACAACTGCAAACTCCCCATTTGCACAAGGTTGGATACCAAGCTAGCCATGTCCCGTGATGTCATTGAAGGTTTCTTCCTCCAATCAGCCACGTACAACACCAAGGGTCCCTAAAAGGTGAATTGAATTGATTTTTCGACGGGGAGATAGTTAAAAAATCGCTGGCTACCTCCCCTTTGTTTTAATCCACGTTTACTGCGTCTGAGCCGTGCAATTTACTGTCACACCCGATATGAGTGTTATTTTCTGTAGTTCTCTTCTCATCAGTTTAATCCCTGTTACGTCCCCAATCTGGGGTCCATTTATTGAATTGATTTTTCGACGGGGAGATAGTTAAAAAAACGCTGGCTCCCTCCTCTTTGTTTTAATCCACGGTCACTGCGTCTGTGCCGTGCAATTTACTGTCACACCCGATATGAGTGTTATTTTCTGTAGTACTATTCTCATCAGTTTAATCCCTCTAACGTCCCCAATCTGGGGTCCATTTATTGAATTGATTTTTCGACGGGAGATAGTTAAAAACGCTGGCTCCCTCCTCTTTGTTTTAATCCACGCTCATCATGCGTCTGCGCCGTGCAATTTACTGTCACACCCGATATGAGTGTTATTTTCTGTAGTTCTCTTCTCATCAGTTTAATCCCTCTAACGTCCCCAATCTGGGGTCCATTTATTGAATTGATTTTTCGAACGGGGAGATAGTTAAAAAAACGCTGGCTCCCTCCCCTTTGTTTTAATCCACGGTCACTGCGTCTGTGCCGTGCAATTTACTGTCACACCCGATATGAGTGGTATTTTCTGTAGTACTATTCTCATCAGTTTAATTCCTCTAACGTCCCCAATCTGGAGTCCATTTATTGAATTGATTTTTCGAACAGGGAGATGGTTAAAAAAACGCTGGCTCCCTCCCTTTGTTTTAATCCACGGTCACTGCGTCTGCGCTGTGCAATTTACTGTCACACCCCATATGAGTGGTATTTTCTGTAGTACTATTCTCATCAGTTTAATACCTCTAACGTCCCCAATCTTGGATTGCCTTTTGTGAAAAAAATTTCAGGCCGGGTACCTTCGACTGCCCTCACAGTGACAGACCAAACTCTCATACACCAAACTGAATTGATTTTAGGAACCGGGAGATGGAAAAAGCAGCTTGGTCGGTCCTCTTACTTCCAAATTGGGGCACTGCGCGTGCACAGAGCAATGTGCTGTGACACCCTATATGAGTGGTGTCTGAACTTGTACTATTACTATCAGTTTAACCCCTGTTATGTACCCTATCCGGGGACGTGTGTCGAATTGATTAACCATTGTCGAGATGGTCGAAAGACCCCATTTGCACAAGGTTGGATGCAGAGCTACTCATTTCCCGTTCCTCGTCCTCACTGATGTCATTGACGGTCTGTTCTTCCCCCCAGCCACGTACAACACCATGGGTCCCAGATAGGTGACAACAACGAGCACCCTGGGGTGCCTGCTGTGGTTGATATTCCTCCCCCTCAAAGCCACATTCCTCCTCTGACTCCTCTTCCTCATACTCCACTTCCAGCGTTGCCGCAGGTCCGGCAAGCGATGATGTTTCTGGTGGTGATGGTGACCACAACTCTTCCTCTTCACGCTCATCTACAGCCTGATCCAGCACTCTTCGCAGGGCACGCTCCAGGAAGAAAACAAATGGGATGAGGTCGCTGATGGTGCCTTCGGTGCGACTGACTAGGTTTGTCACCTCCTCAAAAGGACGCATGACCCTACAGGCATTGCGCATGAGCGTCCAGTAACGTGGCAAAAAAATTTCCAGCTCCGCAGAGGCTGTCCTAGCACCCCGGTCATACAAATACTCATTGTTTTTGGTGGGTTTTTCTTGTTGAAGCAGGCGGTCGAACATTAGGAGTGTTGAATTCCAACGTGTCGGGCTGTCGCAAATCAAGCGCTTCACTGGCATGTTGTTTCACCGCTGAATATCGGAAAAGTGTGCCATGGCCGTGTAGGAACGCCTGAAATGGCCCCACACCTTCCTGGCCTGCTTGAGGACGTCCTGTAAGCCTGGGTACTTAGACACAAAGCGTTGTACAATGAGATTCAACACATGTGCCATGCACGGCACATGTGACAACTTGCCCAAATTCAATGCCGACAACGAATTTGTTCCATTGTCACACACCACTTTGCCGATCTCCAGTTGGTGCAGGGTCAGCCACTGATCCACCTGTGCTTCAGCGCGGACAGGAGTGCTGGTCCTGTGCGGCTCTCTGCTTTCAGG
This sequence comes from Bufotes viridis, assembly GCA_033119425.1. Classification (NCBI taxonomy): domain Eukaryota; kingdom Metazoa; phylum Chordata; class Amphibia; order Anura; family Bufonidae; genus Bufotes; species Bufotes viridis. The sequence continues at coordinate 130,095,114 of CM065591.1, forward strand.
CAAGTCAACCCCAAGACAGCGTGACACTGTCGTATCCGGGACGTGGAATAGCCCCTGGGGAGCTGGGGGGATTCAGTTGATGTGCAGCCAGACGCCGCAGCAGAAGAGGACTCAGCCGAGTAGGATATCGAAGAGGATGGAGTAGGAGTAGAGGAGGTGGCAGTAGGCGTGCCTGCAAGTCGTGGCGGTGTCACCAACTCCGCTGCGGAGCCACACATTCCATGCTTGTAAGTCGTCAGCAGGTTGACCCAATGCGCAGTGTACGTGATATACCTGCCCTGACTGTGCTTTGCAGACCAGGTATCAGTGGTATGATGGACCCTTGCCCCAACACTGTATTACAGAGATGCCATGACTTCCTTTTCAATAACATAGTAGAGGTTTAGGATTGCCTTTTTTGAAAAAAAACTTCCACTGTGGTGTCCCAATAGTGCCAAATTTTTGAAGGCCTCAGACTCCACCAGCTGGTATGGTAAAAGCTGGCGGGCTAAGAGTTCCGTCAAGCCAGCTGTCAGTCGTCGGGCAAGGGGGTGACTCTGTGACATTGGCTTCTTACGCTCAAACATTTCCTTAACAGACACCTGACTTTGGGCAGATGAGCAGGAACTGCTGAAGGTGAGAGGCGGAGTGGCGGTTGATTGAGAGGGGGCAGGGAGGACAGCAGTGGTTGACGTGGCTGAAGATGCTGGACCAGGAGGAGCATGGTGGCTTTGAGTTTGTGTGCTACTTGTACTCATGTGTTGATCCCATAGGCGTTTGTGATGTAAGATCATGTGCCTTCGCAAAGCAGTTGTACCGAGGTGGGTGTTGGACTACCCACGACTCAGTTTCTTTTGGCACAGTTTGCAAATGGCATTGCTGTTATCAGAGGCAGACACACAAAAAAATGCCACACTGCTGAGCATTGCAATGATGGCATTCTGGTGGTGGCAACATCATGCATTGACTGGCGTGCTGTCTGGCTGACCCCGGGTGCCGATAGATGCTGTCTGACTGTGCCACTAACTCCTTGCGATGACCTCCCCTGCTTCCAACTCATCTCCTCCTTCTCTCTGTCTCCCCTTCTGAACTTTACCCTCTTCTTCTCTTCGAGTAGGCACCCACGTGGCATCTGTGGACACATCGTCATCATCAACCACTTCACTTGTATCTGACACCTCAGCAAAGGAAGCAGCAGTGGGTACAACATCATCATCATCACACTGTACGTCCATGTGTGTAATCCTGCCTGACTGAGACATATCCCTGTAATCTACATCATCTGGCAATAATGGTTGCGAGTCACTAATTGCATCCAACTGATGTGTAAATAACTCCTCTGATGGATCGAGTGAAGAGGCGGTGGTGGCTGTGGTGGTAGTGGTGGCGGCGGGCGGGAGCGTGGTAACTTGAGAGCAGGTGACTGAAGCTGAGCTGGAGGAGGATGGTGTGTCAAGGTTCTTAGCGGAAGCTGTTGAAGATTAAGTGTCCTGTCTAAGCCAGTCAACTATGTCCTCAGAATTTTTCGGGTTCAGGGTACGTGGCCTCTGAACACTGGGTATTATTCCAGGGCCAGTGGAAATCACAGCACCACGACCACGACGGTCCCTGCTGGGTGGCCTGCCTCTGCCTGTCATTTTTTTTTAGATAAGTGGTACTACGCGTGCTAGGTACTGTGCCACCCGGTATGAGTGTTGGGCACTAGCAGGGCGCACCCTACAGTCTGTGGGCCCGACACACACACACTGGCCGGCAGGCAACTGAAAACAGATTAAAGTGTACAGATAAAGTGCCTTATTTTAAGGCAAAGTCCAGTGCTGCACGGTATGATTGATGGGCAGCACTGGCAGAGGGCACACTACAGTCTGTGGGCCTGACACACACACACTGGCAGGCAGGCAAGTGAAATGAGATTAAAGTGTATAGATAAAGTGCCTTATTGTAGGCAAAGTCCAGTGCCTCACAGTATGATTGATATGCAGCACTGGCAGAGGGCACACTACAGTCTGTGGGCCTGACACACACACACTGGCAGGCAGGCAACTGAAATTAGAATAAAGTGTACAGATAAAGTGCCTTATTTTAAGGCAAAGTCCAGTGCCACACGTATGATTGATGGGCAGTACTGGCAGAGGGCACACTACAGTCTGTGGGCCTGACACACACACACTGGCCAGCAGGCAACTGAAATTAGATTAAAGTCTACAGATAAAGTGCCTTATTTTAAGGCAAAGTCCAGTGCCACACAGTATGATTGATAGGCAGCACTGGCAGATGGCACACTACAGTCTGTGGGCCTGCAGCTCCTCACACACGGGCAGGCCAGGCAACTGCAATATATATATGGAGAAAAAATAAATAAAAGCAGACTAATGTAGCAGCCCTAAAAAGGGCTTTTTGGGGTGCTATCAGGACGCTGTCCTTACAGCAGAGATCAGATGAGTCTTTCAGGACTGGAGTGGACACTGAATACAGTAGCCTAGCTATTGATTACCCTGTTAAATCAGCAGAAACTGCACTGTCCCTCCTCTCACTAAGACTGCAGCTTCCGAATGAATCTAAAATGGATGCTGTCCAGGAGATGAGAGGGTCTGGGAGGGAGGGTATGCTGCTGATTGGCTGGAATGTGTCTGCTGACTGTGAGGTACAGGGTCAAAGTTTGCTCAATGATGATGTATAGAGGGCAGACAGAACATCGCATGTGTTCCCCCGCCACCTCGCACGCGAACAAGCTATGTTCCCTGGGAATAGTTTGGGCCATGTCTAGCGTCCACCTCACGCATTGCACCCGCGCGGAAAATTCGCCAGTCTGAAAGGGGCCTTAGTATTCGGCAAGCAATAAAATAATCTCACAAAAATTTATATATATATATATATATATATATATATATAGATAACAAAGAAAAACACAGCAGCACTCAAAAAAATGAAAACGGGTGAAATCCTTCCAAATCAGCTGGCTCAGCTGTTTACCAGGTACATGAATCCAAAAATTGAAGCAGCACTCCAAGATGCAAAAACAAGTGGATCGACCTTTATTTCCCCTGTGCAGGGGAATAAAGGTCGATCCACTTGTTTTTGCATCTTGGAGTGCTGCTTCAATTTTTGTATATATATATATATATATATATATATATATATATATAATCTTCGGCTATAGTATGAAATGAAATTCATATAGTTTCCATTATACGTTATTGTTTTTAATATCCACCTCTGATCTTATTGTACTCATTGCTGGTAACATTTGTAATATCATTTTCTTGTATCTTCATTTATTGCACATATGCAGCACCTGTATTTTACCCCTGGAAGGTCGAGAATTTGGCTGCCTAGAAAACAAAAAGCATTTATCACTGGATGTCCAGATCAAATTTAACTTGCCATAGTACAGTTATTTTATTAGTTTTTTTCATATAAATCCTTGTGCAACGCTTAGTACATTTTCTTGCCTAGCAAGCTATTTCTGTCTATTGTAACATGTTTAAAAATACTCTAATACTCTAATCTGCTATGAATTGCACAACTTTGAAAGATACATTTAAAATAAAATTCGAAATGTCAAATGTGGACTACTGCAATCCATTGCTTTAGAAATGTATTAACTATTCATTAGTTAAAAACTGAATATTGTCTAAGAAATATAAGGCAAGATTTATCGACATTTTAAGACACAAGGCCTCATCATAAATTAACGGCCCCCTAAGGCAGTCTATGGACCAGAATGTAATCTATGGGCTACTCTGAGCTGCTGTAGATTTCTCTCTTAATTTGTGATAGAAAATCGATAAATATGCCAAGCCCCCCCCAGCCCCAACTCCTCCCAGCACTTCCCACACCTCCTTTTTGGAAAGTTTTGAGGGCAGCATTTAAACATCACTAAATTTTTCACAAATGGCGTTTAAAAAGTAGCTATTATGTTTTATTTCTGCCAAAAAAACAGGTACAGGATATGATAATTCTCCCCATAGAACCTGAAAAATATTCAAATGTCAGAAACCAAACAGTGGATTGTTACAGACAATATCAAAATTCCCAAGGCTTTTTACAAAATGGACACTAACGCTAGAATCAGTATTAGAGGGATTGAGTAGAGTCAAAATTGCTTTAATAGCTTCATGCATTCTCCATGTAATAACAATTCTGGGGCCTCTATTATTATGGCTCTATGTTGTACCATTCCTTTATTATTCCTACTAGAAGTTATGAATGAATTGCTAGCAGTTTGCAAGTAAGAGTACAGAGGGCGGTAACAAGTTGGGGGTGTACCTGCTCAGTCTGAAAATGGCAGCACTGATTGGATAGAGTGAGTCTATGCAGGTACATGCACACAACTGCTTACCACTTCTCTGTACTTTTACTGCAGACTGCAAGCAATTCATTCATAACTTCTAGTAGAAATAATAAAGGAATGACACAACATAGAGCCATAAGAATAGATGTGACTGAATTACATGTTGTTACATGGGGAATGCATGAAGCTATTAAAACAGACATGTAAGGAATGTCCTCTTTAAAGGGTTATCTACAATGGACCTCTTTTCTATTTAATGCTCTTATTCATTCAGAATAAGATGGTTTTACAGTAAAATGTTGTATAATGTACAGGTGTACCGTCCATTGCACAGACTGTGAAGAGGGTAGGCCATGTATGAAACTGAGCACTGCTGCAATGTTTACCAGGGCCGGGGCCTCCTATAAGCGGACTAGGCAGCCGCGTAGAGCGCCCCTTGGGAAGGGGCGCTGCTAGTAGTGCCGGCCCCGCCTCATGCTGCAGCCGCCCGAACGCTCTATATTGAGCCTCTGGCGGCTGCAGCACTGCCCGGGCTGGCGCGTCAATGAGGGCGCACCGCCCGGGCGCAGCAAGGGGAGAAGAGCTGACAGGAGGGAAGCGCTCAGCTCTCCCTCCTGTCACTCCCTCATTGTAGCGTGGCCAAGCTCTGTATGGTCTTCTGGTACAGGGAGCATCTGTCTCCTGTACCCGGCCGGACTGAAATGAAGTGCGAACATAGTGTGCACTTCCTGTCAGTCCGCTCGGGTACAGGAAACAAAAGAGCCTGTACCCGCGGACCATACAGAGCTCGGCCACGCTACACCAGAGGGTGGGGGATTGGGAAAGAGAATGACATTGGGGGATTGGGAAAGAGAATGACATTGGGGGGATTAGGAAAGAGAATGACATTGGGGGGGATTGGGAAAGAGAATGACATTGGGGGGGGGATTGGGAAAGAGAATGACATTTAGGGGGGGGGAAGAGAATGACAAGAGAGGAAAGAGAATGACAAGAGGGGGAAGAGAATGACATGGGGGAGGGGGAATGACATGGAGGGGGGAGAATGACAAGAAGGACAGAGAGAATGACATGGGGAAGAACAGAATGACAAGAGGGGGGAGAGAGAGAACTGGCGTAAGTTAAAGGGGTTCTGCAGTTTATTTAAACTGATGATCTATCCTCTGGATAGATCATCAGCATCTGATCGGCAGGGGTCCGACACCCTGGACCCTCGCCGATCAGCTGTTTGAGAAGGCAGCGGCGCTGGCAGTAGAGCCTCAGCCTTCTTGCTGTTTACCGCAGGCGCAGTGACGTCACGACTAGTATCACTGGCCTTGGCGGGATTAAGCTCTGTTCACTTGAATGAAGCTTAGCCCCGCACCGGCCAATGATACTAATCGTGACCTCACTGCGAGAAGGCTGAGGCGCTACTGCCAGCGCAGCTGCCTTCTCAAACAGCTAATTGGCGGGGGTCTAGGGTGTCGGACCCCTGCCGATCAGTTTAAATAAACTGCAGAACCCCTTTAATATGGCAGATCATATGGGTGGGGATTGTGATGTCACATGGGGGGGGGCGGCTGACTTTTCTTTTGCCTAGGGTGGCAAAAATCCTTGCACCGGCCCTGATGTTTACATACATATTATTCGGTGTCGTGCAGGTTCAAATAGCAAAATTTACCCAAAAAAAATAACTAATGCTTACCTTCTAGTACCCTGAAGCTCCAGTTTTGCCAAACTACAACTTCAGCTAATGTAATCAGACACTGGCAGGGGACCATAAACTGACAGCGTCAAAGAAAAAGAGTCCGATAAAGTCTGAAGAATCTCTTTTTAGGATCAAACTTAAAATCCCTATTGGACTTCCATATGAAGCTAATTTCAGCAATTCTGGATTTAAAGCCATGAACAGAATGAATTTGTATTGGTGGCACAGTACATTGCGCAGCGCACGCGCAGTGCCCCAAATTGGGAGTAAGAGGACCGACCAATCATCTTTTTCCATCTCCCGGTTCCTAAAATGTATCCGATACACGTCCCCTGATAGGGAATGTAACAGGGATTAAACTGATAGAAATAGTACTACTTAACACACCAGTCCCACCACTCCTTAGGGTGGCACAGTACATTGCACGGCGCAAGCGCAGTGCCCCAAATTGGAAGGAAGAGGATCGACCAATCATCTTTTTCCATCTCCTGGTTCCTAAAATCTATTCCATACACCAGCCCCCTGATAGGGGACAAAACAGAGATTAAACTGGTAGAACAGATTTTTTTAATTAAAAAAAAAGAGAACAGCCTCTGCGGAGCTGGGTATTTTTTGGCCATGTTACTGAACGCTCATGCACAATAGCTGTAGGCTCATGCGTCTTTTTGCGGAGGTGACAAACCTGGACAGTCAAACCCAAGGCAACATCATTGACCTCATCCCATATGTGTTTTTTCTGGAGCGAGCCCTGCGAAGAGTGCTGGATCAGGCCATAGATGAGCATGAAGAGGAAGAGTTGTGGTCACCATCACCACCAGAAGCAGCCTCGTCGTTGTCAATTGCTGGACATGCGGCAACGCAGAGAGAGGAGTCTGAAGAAGAGGAGTCAGAGGAGGAAGGTGGCTTTGAGAAGGTGGAAGACCAACTACAACAGGCGTCCCAGGGGGCTTGTTGTCACCTTTCGGGGACTCTTGGTGTTGTACATGGCTGGGTGGAGGAAGAGACCTTCAATGGCGTCAGTGAGGACAAGGAACGGGACATGGCTAGCTTGGTATTCATCCTTGTGCAAATGGGGAGTTTGCGGTTGTGCAAATGGACTATTTGCGGATGTTTGCGGTGCGTTAAACGGGGAGTTTGGTCTGTCAGAGTTTGGTCTGTCACTGTGAAGCGGGCGTAACCCTTACACTACCTGATCGATACAACATCATACCTGATCGTATACACACACTGGATGTTTTAAAGCAAGTTATTCCAAAAAATTTAGGAATGTTAGGTGATTTAGGCCCTTTATGGATTAAAACCCGACTTTTCCATGGGAGTTTTGCCATGGATCCTCCTCCGGCATGCCACAGTCCAGGTGTTAGTCCCCTTGAAACAACTTTTCCATCACTATTGTGGCCAGAAATTGTCCCTGTGGGTTTTAAAATTCACCTGGCTATTGAAGTCTATGGTGGTTCGCCTGGTTCGCCCGTTCGCGAACATTTGCGGACGTTCGCCATTCGTGAACGGAAAATTTTATGTTTGCAACATCTCTAGCAGGGAAAACAGGACGGAGCAAAAAGATGAAGGATTACGTGATACTGAGAGAAAGTGGGGGGAGGGCTTGCCCCGACTGGCTCAGAGGCTGTCAGACAGCATAATCAGCCAATCAGTCAGTTAGAGTTGTGATAGGATGTGTTGTGGCTGTGTCGGTCAAAAAACAATTGCAGACACAAGCCAGTTACTAGTGATGAACGGCATAGGCAATGTTTGAATTTGCGATATTTTTGCGAATTTTTTGCCGAATATTCGCCAGAAATTCGCATTATTTGAGAATTTGTGAGTCATTATTTACTTGATTGCGAAAATCGGCAATGTAATATATTCGCCATAACACTAAGGGGTAGGCAACTTTCCTATTGGTTGTTAGGGATGTTGCTAAGTGCCGATATTCGCCATAAACTCGCGATAACTTTGCTATTAGAATATTCACGCTCAACACTACCAGTTACTGGGAACACAACATAGGCACTATAGGGAGGAAATGCATATAAAGTGAATGCAACTTCTGCATTATAGATTCCTGCAAGAATTTCATGTTTATCTATTCAAACAACAGAAAGGAATTGCCCTTTTTTTTCCTAAAACCAGTTTCTATTTACTGTTTGTGATTGGGCACTTAAGGGTATTATACCCATGTTAGTGAACGCATTGGATATTATGGCGATATTCCATTCCCTACCCATGTTAGTGAATGTGTTGTATATTACTTCAAAAAATTATTCAGTGTTATAGAACACACATTTTACTGCAAAAACTACATCATTATATTTTTATTGTCAATTATCAATTCAATGTGTATTGTGTTTGTATAATAGGAGGGGTATTTCGATGTGCTTCTCTATAAATTAAAGAAAGAAAAAAAAAAAACACTTGCAAGTTTGCTAACACAGTTTAATAATCTGTGTACCAAACACAGGACTTTTAATGTATAGGTCTCAAAATAAAATGTCTGGTAAAAGAAGAGTGGCAAACAGAAGACCCATGCCTCATTATCCAAGATTCAGAATGAGGGTAGTGCAAACAGCAGTAGCAACTCCAGCTGTTAAGCCAGTAGTTCTCGCTGACTTCTGATCGGCCACACATTATAATAGATGAAAGAGAGGATGACTCATTGCTCCCAGTCACAGTAGAATGATATGCAGATCACTTCTGTGTCTGAAATTGTGCCTTGGAGTCAGGGGTCACAGCATTTCTCCTGCTCCTCCTCGTTGGGGCAACAGAAAAACCTTTCAGTTGAATAATCTCTGTCTTCACTGTTCCCTCCTAGTGAGGCACCTTGTTTTTCTCTAAGAAGAGTTAACGATTACCTAAAGTTTTATAGCCAGCAGCAGATTGTGCTGTCTAAACACACCATGCTGCTGCCACCAATGAATCTGTATGGGATAGAGCGATTGCATTACCAGTTGATCTTCCACATAGTGTGGAGGAGATTGCTGCATGTAAATTTCTTCCTTCCCGACAATCGCCTGCTGAAATGTCCTGTGTAAAGGGACCTTAAGTCAACGGCACTCACCAATAGATAATAATATAGTCTTCATTGGCTTCATAGGAGATTTAACATGGGAGAATAAAGACACACATGGATCGAAAATTTTCTCAAGCCCTTTACTTTCCTAACAAATGGGAGAATTGATCAGTGTTTGTGTGAAAATGGTTGCTGCTTAGTTGTCATAGTGGTTGTTATAGCTGACATAATCAGTTGTATTAGTGGATACAATTACACTAACTAACTAAATAGCCACCCCCCTTAAAACTTCCTTTAAAAATCCTATTAAAGAAAAATCCCTGCCTTTTAAGATGTAGGAATGTTCAGAATTTTAATTCTGTGGATCCAAGTATGTTTTTGTAATTTGTTTTTCATGCATGAATATTTATACTCATAGTTTTTGAGTGAGCAGCCCTAATTGTGAGCAGCCCTGTAAAAGCTAAAGGTACTCGTTGGAATTTGGGCCTCTTTGCGCACCCAGGCTGCAAAAAAGTGTCACTCATGTGGTATCGCCGTACTCAGGAGAAGTAGGGCAATGTGTTTTGGGGTGTATTTTTACATATACCCATGTTGAGTGAGAGAATATCTCTGTAAACTGACAACTTTGTATAAAAAAATTTAAAAAGTTGTCGTTTACAGAGATATTTCTCTCACCCAACATGGGTATATATAAAAATACACCCAAAACACATTGCCCTACCTCTCCCGAGCACTGGGGTACCACATGTGTGACACCTTTTTGCAGCCTGGGTGCGCAAAGGGGCCCAAATTCCAATGAGTACCTTTAGGATTTCACAGGGCATTTTTACGCATTTGGATTCCAGACTTCTTCTCACGCTTTAGGGGCCCCTAAAAGGCCAGGGCAGTATAAATACCCCACAAGTGACCCCATTTTGGAAAGAAGACACCCCAAGGTATTCCGTGAGGGGTATGGTAAGTTCATGTAAAATTTTATTTTTTGTCACAAGTTAGTGGAATATGAGACTTTATAAAAAACAAAATAATAAAAAAAATATATATCAATTTCCGCTAACTTGTGCCAAAAAATAAAAATTCTGTGAACTCACCATGCCCCTCACAGAATACCTTGGGGTGTCTTCTTTCCAAAATGGGGTCACATGTGGAGTATTTATACTGCCCTGGCATTTTAGGGTCCCTAAAGCGTGAGAAGAAAAAATGCCCTCCTAAAAGGTACTCATTGGAATTTGGGCCCCTTTGCGCATCTTGGCTGCAAAAAAGTGTAACTCATGTGGTATCGCCGTACTCAGGACAAGTAGGGAAATGCGTTTTGGGGTGTATTTTTACATATACCCATGCTGGGTGAGAGAAATATCTCTGTAAATTGACAACTTTGAATAAAAAAATGTAAAAAGTTGTCGTTTACAGCGATATTTTTCACACAAAGTATGGGTATATATAAAAATATACCCCAAAACACATTTCACTACTTCTCCTGAGTACGACGATACCACATGTTAGCAACTTTTTTGCAGCCAAGATGTGCAAAGGGGCCCTAATTCCCATGAGTACCTTTAGGATTTCACAGGGCATTTTTACGCATTTGGATTCTCACGCTTTAGGACCCTAAACGCCAGGGCAGTATAAATACCCCACATGTGACCCCATTTTGGAAAGAAGACAACCCAAGGTATTCCATGAGGGGCATAGCGAGTTCATAGAAGATTTTTTTTTTGTTAGCGGAAATTGATTTTTTTAATTATTTTTTCTCACAAAGTCTCCCTTTCCTCTAACTTTTGACTAAAAGTTTAATTTTTCATGGAATCACTATGCCCCTCAGCGAATACCTTGGGGTGTCTTCTTTCCAAAATGGGGTCACGTGTGGGGTATTTATACTGCCCTGGCATTTTAGGGGCCCTAAAGCGTGAGAAGAAAAATGCGTAAAAATGCCCTCCTAAAAGGTACTCATTGGAATTTGGGCCCCTTTGCGAATCTTGGCTGCAAAAAAGTGTCACTCATGTGGTATCGCCGTACTCAGGAGAAATAGAGCAATGTGTTTTGGGGTGTATTTTTACATATACCCATGCTGGGTGAGTTGTCGTTTACAGCGATATTTCTCTCACCCAGCATGGGTATATGTAAAAATACACCCCAAAACACATTGCCCTACTTCTCCTGAGTACGGCGATACCACATGTGTGACACTTTTTTGCAGCCAAGATGCGCAAAGGGGCCCTAAAACCAATTCTCACGCTTTAGGACCCCTAAAACGCCAGGGCAGTATAAATACCCCACAAGTGACCCCATTTTGGAATGAAGACACCCCAAGGTATTCTGTGAGGGGCATGGCGAGTTCACAGAAAAAAAAAAAATTTGGAACAAGTTAGCGGAAATTGATATATATATATATATGTTTTTTACAAAGTCTCATATTCCACTAACTTGTGACAAAAAATAAAATTTTACATGAACTCACCATACCCCTCACGGAATACCTTGGGGTGTCTTCTTTCTAAAATGGGGTCACATGTAAGGTGTTTGTACTGCCCTGGCATTCGAGAGTCTCCGCAATCATTACACGTATGGCCAGCATTAGGAGTTTTTGTGATTCTCCTCATATTGAGCATACGGGTAATGAGATTTTTTTTTTTCCGTTCAGCCTCTGGGCTGAAAAAAGAAAAAAAACGACGGCACAGATTTTTTCATTCGCATCGATCAATGTGGATGAAAAAATCTGTGCCAAAATCAGTGACTGCGGTGCGGTGGGCTGGGCGCTAGCTACCTAACAAGTAGCTAACTAACTGGACGTGAAAAGGGACCCTTATGCCCCATTCACACGTCCGCAATTCTGTTTGCGGACCCATTCATTTCTATGGGGACAGACTTTGTCCCGCTCGGATCTGGAATTACGGATCCGCGCTTCCGGGTCTGCACCTCCGTTCCTCAAAAATATAGAACATGTCCTATACTTGTCCGCAATTGCGGACAAGAAAAAGCATTTTCTATATAGTTCTGGCAATGTGCGGATCTGCAAAATGCGGAAAGCACATTGCCGGTGTCCGTGTTTTGAGGATCTGCGGATCCGTGGATCAGATCCGCGGATCCGTGAATCCACGGATCCGCAAAACACATATGGACGTCTGAATGGAGCCTTACAAGTGGTGTGATCAATGACAGGGGGGTGATCAGTGACAGGGGGTGATCAGGGAATCTAGATGGGGTGATCAAGGGGTTAACAAGGGGTTAATAAATGAGGGGGGGTGGGGGGGTTAGTGTAGTGTTTGGTGCAACTTTACATAGCTACCTGGTCCTCTGGTGCTCGATCCCAGTAAATGGGACCACCAGAGGACCAGGTAGCAGGTATATCAGACGCTGTTAACAAAACAGTGTCTGATATACCTGTTTGATGCGATTTAATTCGCATCTACAGCCTGCCAGCGATTGATCATCGCTGGCAGGCTGCAGTTAAACTCCTGAAACGCGCGGCACTGTGAACGCGCGCGCGTTCACAGGAAATCTCACGTCTCGTGAGATGACGCGCCGATGCGTCGTATCAGAACTACAGGACCGCCCGCCGGACGCATCTGTGCGTTAGGCTGTCCTGAAGTGGTTAAAGACTACCACTCTTAAGAACAGAGGTTCATTCAAGTGTTTTCGATCAGGTATTGAAAACACCTGTGGATGTCAAGGAGCAGCAATCAAGCATAATAAGCACCAATTAGGCAGATTTAAAATGACTGTGATACTCAACTCCTTCTAGACATTTACTAGACATTTATTGGTGTGTTTACAAACATGGTGAAATCAAGAGAATGGTCCAGGAAGACAAGAGAAGAGGTTATTTCTCTTCACAGGAAGAGCACTGGAAGAGCACTGGCTATAAGAAGATTTCAAAGATGTTAAACATACCAAGAGACACCATAGGAAGCATCATTGGCAAATTCAAGGCCAAGGGCACTGTTGAAACGCTACCTGGTCATGGCAGAAAGAAGATGCTGACTTCGACTGCTGTGCGCTACCTGAATCGCAAAGTGGAGAAAAGTCCCCGTGTGACTGCTGAGGAATTGAAAAAAGATTTGTCAGATGCGGGTACTGAAGTTTCAGCTCAGACAATAAGGCGCACACTGCGAGCATGGTTGCAGATTAAAGGCTGGAACATTTTGAAGTGGCCATCGCAGTCACCAGACTTAAATCCGATTGAGAACCTCTTCAACTCCCAGGCGCACCCCCTTGCTGTCTCCAAAGAATAAGAAGAGTCGACTGCAGTATGCCAAAAGTCATGTGGACAAACCACAAAAGTTTTGGGATAATGTTCTGTGGACTGATGAAACAAAATTAGAACTGTTTGGGCACATGGATCAACGCTATGTTTGGAGGAGGAAGAACAAGGCCTATGAAGAAAAGAACACCTTGCCTACTGTGAAGCATGGCGGGGGGTCAATCATGCTTTGTGGCTTTTTTGCTTCTACAGGTACAGGGAAGCTTCAGCGTGTGCAAGGTACCATGAATTCTCTTCAGTACCAGGAGATATTGGATGAAAATGTGATGCAGTCCGTCACAAACCTGAGGCTTGGGAGACGTTGGACCTTTAAACAGGATAATGATCCCAAGCATACCTCCAAGTCCACTAGAGCATGGTTGCAGATTAAAGGCTGGAACATTTTGAAGTGGCCATCGCAGTCACCAGACTTAAATCCGATTGAGAACCTCTGGTGGGACTTAAAGAATGCAGTTGCAGCGCACAAGCCTAAGAATGTGACTGAACTGGAGGCTTTTGCCCATGAAGAATGGGCGAAGATACCCGTAGATCGCTGCAAGACACTTGTGTCAAGCTATGCTTCACGTTTAAAAGCTGTTATAACTGGAAAAGGATGCTGTACTAAGTACTAAGATTGAATGTCACTTGGGGGTTGAATAAAACTGATAATGATGTGAGCACAGAAAAGACATTTGTGGTTATTTCATTATAAATGTTATGTTATATTTATCTGACTTACAAGTGCCTCTTTTTTTCCCCTTTAATCAGTTTTTATTTCAATCATCACAAAGAACACAATTCATCAAACAAATTACAAAAAAAAACCTCCCCATTCCTCCCACCCCCCCTTAACCCACCCCCCAATCCTGCAGGGAAGAGAAAAAGAAAAAAAAAATTAATATCCTCAACCATCCCAGTCTCTCCAAACATTGGCCCATTTCACATAGGACCCTCTTTGTCTGTACATAATTCTCTCATAGATTTTCACCTTATCCACTAAACATAGCCAGTTATTGCAGTCTAGAGCAGACGTGGAAAACCATTCTCTGGCTACAAGAAGTCTGGGCAAAAAAATCACTTTAGTCAACAGACGGCTCTTCATGGGCTGGCAATTAACCTCTGATAAATCCCCTAAAACCCATACCTTAGGAGATAGAGGAATATCTATTTTAAGTCTCCGAATCAAGGTTGTTTGAATCGTTCTCCAATATTTACTCACTATCGGGCAATCCCAGAACAGATGCATATGATCTGCCCTGGGGTCCCCACAGCGAAGGCAGTCAGAGGAGGCTCTAAATCCCCTTTTATATAGCCATAGAGGTGTCACATATATTTTGTGTATTATATTGAACTGTACAACAGTGTGATTAAAATTGTGCGAAACCTGACTAAAATTCAGGGCTGTGGAGTCGGTAGATAAATTTTCCGACTCCGACTCCTCAGATTTTGAAACTTCCGACTCCGACTCAGACTCCTCGACTCCGATTCCTCTGTATTTAATATGCAAATACGAAGCTGTTCCACCAAGTTCTTCTAATCTCCTCTAGCACAGAGAGGTAGTTGAGCAGAAGCTGCTGCCTTCTCCTTTGTGTGCTGATCTTCTGCTGAAGATAGAGCAGTGGGAGGATCCAGGAAGGGGCAGGGGAAGGGGCATTTATTTTAAAACATGATTTTCCTAGTAGAATCCCATAGTCATGTTTAAAATTTAAGCTAACAATCTGAGTTTACATGTTTTATAGCCTTAGCTGAATGATCAGCCTTGAATGATCAGTCTTGAACTATTGACTATCCATTCCCTTCACTTATACAAGTGTCTCCAGTCCTTAATCAGTTATCAGTGAGAGGCTAGGATAGCCATGGGTTCCCTGTAACAGCAGACCACAAGACAATGGAAAGTGTAAGTATTGCCGCTCCTTAAAGGGACACTGACAGGCTGATTTTCCATCTAAAGATATATATATACTGGTATTCATCAGAGAATTAGGAATAAAACTATACTAATGTTACCCCCAGTTAAGCTGTACTTGTGTTTAAAAAACATTTTAATCTGTATGCAAATTCACTATCTTTGTGCCCAATGGGGCAGTGTCTCCTGCGGCTTTGTGCCCAGCCACGCCCGAAGTACAGCTTCCCAGCGCTGTTCCCCTCGTTATTATTCACTGCACTGGCCTTTTTTTTTAGGCTAGCCGAACGCTGAATTCCTGCGCAGGCGCACGTGTAGAGTGCTGGCAGCAGCCTCGTCTGGCTATGCTGAGGCTGTGCCAGCTTTCTCTCTTCCTCCTCGCTACCTAGTCCTGTCTAGTGCTGCCAGTACTCTACATGTGCGCCTGCCCCCTTGGGCACAAAGGTAGAGAATTTGCATATTGATTAAAATATTTTTAAACACAAGTAAACCTCAACTGGGGGTAACAGTTGTCTAGTTGTATTCCTAATCCTCTGATGAATACCAGCAGATATATCTTTAGTCGGTAAATCAGCCTGTCAGTGTCCCTTTAACTGCATAGTAAAGCATATGAAAAGCATGCTTCTTCACGGTCACTTAACGTCTTTGTTTAGCGGTAACGTGACGCACTGCATGCATTGGCCTTTATTCTTACAGTAGAGAAGTAATTAATTATAACTTTATCTGAATTGGGACATTTAAACTTGCTTTTTTTTTATTCCAATTTTTTTTTATTCCAATTTAAATCTAGTAGGAGTAGGTCCATTTTTTGCCGACTCCGACTCCAGGTACCCAAATTTGCCTCTGACTCCGACTCCTCGACTCCGACTCCACAGCCCTGCTAAAATTCTCCCCTATATTTTCCCAATCCAGAGAACCCACCTCTGACAATAAAGCAGACCAGGATCTCTGTCCTGGAGAAAAACATTCCCAAAAAAACTTTTCATCAAGTGCCTATAACAATGTGATAATTTAACTTTCATACCACCTTTCTTACAAATCAGATTGTGCAAAAATTCAGGAGTGTCTACCTCAAGTGAATAACTATCAACAGTATTAAGTGCTGACCTCAATTGAAAATATGCATACCAAGCCACCTCACCTAAATTTAAATTCTGTTTTAACTCCATGAGAGACAGGACTTGCTCATTTTTAACCACCTGATTCAGATATTGAATATTTCTCGTCCTCCAATATTGCCGACAATTTAAAGAGGACCTTTCACTGGTCCACAGGTTATCAGTTAAAGATATCTACATTGAGAGCGGCACCCAGGGATGTCCCTGCACTTACTTGTATCCCTGGGTGCCGCTCCGTTCGTCCTCTGTAGCCCCCGGTACCGGCCCTCCTGTTGCTCTAATTTTGCCTGGGGCGGAGACTTCTTCTTCTGCCCTGGGCGTCTCCTTCTCCCAGGGCTGGAGCGCTGGCCAATCGCAGCGCTCAGCTCATATCCTGAATATCTCCGCCCCAGGCAAAATTACAGCAGCAGGAGCGCCGGTACCAGGGGCTACAGAGGACGAACGGAGCGGCACCCAGGGATACAAGTAAGTTCAGGGACATCCCTGGGTGCCGCGCTCAATGTAGATATCTTTAACTGATAAACTGTGGACCAGTGAAAGGTCCTCTTTAAGTCATCTAATTTCAAAAGCTTTAAGTTATGCCATAATGGGTTACAGATAAGTGCTGCCTTAACTTTAAACCAGCTCTTTATCACCAGCCATGCCTTTGTAGCCAATCTGCAGAAAGGTTTATATCCAATCTGTATATTAAGTAAATAATCGGACTCCAATACTGTAAATAGATCTGAGAAACCTGAGTCTTTCACCAGTTTTCTACAGAGTTGGCTATTTTCCCAGTCATTAAAGAAGCAAAGTTGAGAGGCCATAAAATATCCCCTAAAATAGGGGAGGTTAAGGCCTCCCCTGTTGTAGGGCATAGAGAAATAAAGCGACTTTAGTCTCACCCGCTTCCTCCCCCATAATAAGTCATTAATCATCCATTCTATCAACCTAAAGTACTTATCTTCAATCCAAACGGGCGAATTTATTAATGAAATTCTATCCCCTCTCGCAGGCAGAACTTTTTGCCATATCTTAATTTTTTATCTCAGTTTTGACAATAGAGGGATCAAATTAAGTTGGAGATAATCTTGAGTTTTAGCAGAGGCTGTTATCCCCAGATATTTTATTGAATCGGAGATCGATACCTGATTAGGGAGATTTTCCACAGATCCTCGCAATTTATCTATAGGGAGAAGAACAGTCTTCCCCCAATTAACCTCCAAGCCGGAGGAATAGGAAAATAGGCTGACCAATTCCATTATTCGAGGGAGTGTTTTTTCTGTTTGATGAATAAAAAACAAGATATCATCTGCATAGATATACGATCCTGCTTCTCCATTACACCAAAGTCAGCCACTCTCGAATCTTGCCTTATACTAGCTGCAAGAGGTTCAATATAGATATTAAATAAGAGAGGGGAAAGAGGACATCCTTGACGAGTACCCCTGCCCAACCCAAAACTCTCTGTCAGCATGTCATTAATCCTAATTCTGGCCACTGGACATTTATATAACAACTGAACCATCCCTATAAATTTAGGGCCAAAACCCATTCTTTTCATCACCTCCCAGAGAAACGGCCACTCGACCCTGTCGAACGCCTTAGTAGCATCCAATGACAGGACCGAGCGGGCGCTCCCACTGGGAGACTGAATATTAGCAAAGAACCTATGGAGATTATGATGGGTACCCCTTTTTAACATAAAGCCATTTTGATCTGGATGAATCAGAGAGGACATTACCTGAGAAAGCCTCTTAGCCAAAACCTTTGATAACAACTTAACGTCCATATTTAATAGGGAATATGGTCTATATGAGCTCAAATCCGCCGGGTCTTTATCTTTTTTAGGGATTAGAACTATCACAGCTTCCATCATAGACTGTGGCAAAGCCCCTCCCTGCGATGCTTGAGCAAACACTTCCAGTAAGTGAGGGAGGATGACATCACTGTACTTACGGTAGAATTCATATGGAAAACCATCTGACCCTGGCGATGAGTTCCCGGAGATAGACCTCAAAGCCTCTTGAATCTCCACAAGAGACAACTCTCCTTCCAGGGATTCTTTTTGGGCTTCTGTTAGCATCGGAAGAGAAATTCTCTCCAGGAACTGTCTCGCCGGGTCAGTTGGCAGACCAGGAGAAGCTCTATATATCTGGGAGAAGTATTGCAGAAAGGTGTCTCTAATACCCTCTGGGTCTGATATTACTACCCCATCTGAATTACGAACTAAAGTAATAGCTTTCTTTTTTTTGTCCTGTTGTGATATTATATTAGCTAGAAGCTTACCAGGACGTCCAGATTCTGAAAAATACTTCTGTCCCTTAAAAAGTAACCCATGATTTGCTTTCTCAATTACATATTTCTTCAAGGAACAGCTAGCCTTCTGCATCTCTTCTTTACCACATTCAGTAGGTTGATCAATAAATCGTTCGGTTGTAGAAGCCACAGTATCAGTCAAGTCCTCCTCCCTCTTCTTAAATGATCTTCTCACAGCAGTGATATCACTAATAAGAACCCCCCTCAAATATGCTTTCAGAGCATCCCAAACTGAGTTGATGTTAGCAGAGGGAAGATTCACCTCCCAAAAGGAAGATACATGTGTTTTAATAGACTGATAATTATCCATAATAGTAAGCCAATACGGGTTCGGTTTAAACCCAAATCCCCTATTGTCTTTATTCTTCCCAATGCGAACCTCAATTAGGACCGGTGAATGGTCTGAAACTGTTCTTACTCCATATCGTATCCTTTTAATATTGTTCAAGTTATTCTCATTAGTAAGCGCCAAATCAATCCTAGACATTGCTCTACCACCTCTGCTAACACAAGAGTACACTTTCTTTCCTCCGCCAACATATTACCATATATCCACCAATCCAGTCTCCAAGCAGAACTGAGGCAATTGAGAATTACACAGGCTCCTTCCCCGATCTGCGTCTAAAGTCAGTCTGTCCTTTTTGGGATCCATAACAGCGTTAAAGTTTCCCATCAGAACGAGCCGGCATTCTGGCTTTTTTTTCCAAAAAACGCAGTAATTGGATGAGTGGATACATAGAGAATGGAGGGGGTATATAGAAAAAGGCGAGAATGTAACTATATCCATATAACCTCCCATACAGAAAAATAAATCTGCCTTGGTTATCTGTGTGAGATTCAATTAGGGAAAAATCTATAGAATTATGAATCAGAACCGATACACCCCTAGAGGCACTACTAAAAGTGGAATGATAGGATTGGGAATGCCATCCCGTCATCAACCGGGACACGGTCTCTTCAGTAAGGTGAATTTCAACTATACATACAATTGCAGGGAGATATCTCTTCACTGCATCCATACTAGCTTGTCTCTTAACCCTCTCCCCAAGTCCTCTAACATTCCAAGAAACAATTCTAACAGACATTAATTAAGAAGGGAAGGAAAAAGGAAAAAAAAAAAAAAAAAGAAAAGATTTTTTTTTTTTAAACCCCTTCCATGCAGGTTGAGTTCCCTCCCCCATTCCCTCTCCCCCCCCCTTTGGTCCGCCCGATCTAGTCAGCAAACCTTTACCCTCCGGTCATTCTCTCCCCCCCCCCCCACTAGTCCCCTCCTCCCTCCATCACTTGAAAAAAAATATAGAAATATATCAAATGCCCATTTGCTCCATCCAATCCAGTGCTTGTTGCGGTTTCTCAAAAAATTGAGTAGTCCCATTGTAGATTACTCTTAGTTTCGCTGGGTACTGTAGAGAATATTTAATGTCTTTTAGCGCCAAACGTTTCTTTATCTCACTGAAACTTCTTCTTTTTTCCTGGGTCTGTCGAGCAAAGTCAGGGAAAAATAACAGTCTAGTGCCCTGATAGTCAATGGGTGTGCATTCTCTTGCCCTTCTCAGTATCATATCTCTATCCATGGATAGTAATAGTTTCATTAGGATTACTCGCGGCAACCTCCCTGGAGTGGGTTTCCCCCCTGGAATCCGATGGGCTCTTTCTATTTGGAACATGGAGGAAAAATGTTCACTGCCCAGATTTTTCAAAATTACATCCTTAAGTTGTTCAGCTAACTGCCAGTCCTCAACTCCCTCTGGAAATCCGACTAAGCGGATATTATACCGCCTTGATCTATTTTCCAAATTCTCCAGTTTATTTTGTAGGAGGTGATTTTCCGAGGAAAGAGACAGAGTCTTAGATTTTATCATGTCCATGTCGGATTGGAGGGAGTCAACCGTCTTCTCCATATTAAGTACTCGATCCCGGATTTTGGTCAGATCTTCTCTTATTAGAGATATATCGCTCTGCATTGACCCGAGTTGAATAGACATCCCCTGCACTAACATGCCATTATTTTCCACAGCGCACAGGATTTTTTCCAGAGCTGAGGGATCGTGCTCAATTTCTGTTCGCGCTAAAAGACTTTCCTCCCCTCCTTCCTGATCTACTAACCCATCCTCAGATAGTTCTTCAGCTTGGGGAATTTTAACAGTTTTCTTGGAGTTAGTGCTCATTTTCCCTTTAAATAACCCCTTTTCATTAAGGGAGGGAGATTTCAAAAACTTGTCAATTTTACCCTCTGGTGTCTTAGTCCCCAGTTTTGTTCCTGAGGAGTCCACCGACCGCCGCTTTGGAGCCATTAAACGTTAGAGACCCCTTTCAATATATATATATATTTTTTTTTTTTTCGATATTTACTAATTTTGGATTTTAAGGAATCCTTAAGTGCTCCTTTTTTTTTTTTTGTGGATTTTATTTCCCCTCTTCCCCTCTTTTTTCTTTTTAATTTTTTCGCTCTTTTTTTTCCTTTTTTTACAAGTCTCTTTGATTTAGTTGTAAACAAGATGACTGAAATGATCAAAATCAATGTCAAACTGGCCAAAACACTCAATTTCAGTGGGGGTTGAATAATTTTGAACACAACTGTACAATTCCCACCATGCCATGCTGATATCTGTAGCTAGCCATGCTGGGAGTTGTAGTTTTAAAACATCTGGAAGGCTGCAGTTTGAGAATGCCTGCACTAAAACTAATATTTTTGGGGAAAAAAAAGTTTCTGTGTCTCCAAAGTCTGAGAACCATAGTTTTTTTTATATATTTTCTAGGGGACTGTCGGGAATTCTAAAATTTAGTACTCCATGGAAGTGATACTCCCTGAAGCAATCGATAACGCAGAGGCCCGGATGATTGAGGCACGTGTCATATTGAGTGGTAGTGTCCTTCCGTATCCCCCTTTTGTGACACACTCTGCATCTCTTTTGCGTTCGTCCCTTCTTTCCAGTATGGGGGACCACACCTGGAAAATGTTGGCCAGGGACGATCTGGGCCCCCCCAATTCCTGAGGTACTCCGACCTGCTCTTTCCCGGTCTTAAAAAATCAGGTCCTTGAGGACTGCATCAAAGAATGGAGGAACTTCCCTGTGCTACCAGCGCTTCGGGATAGTACAAAAGCGTTGTACATGGCAACCTGCACCATGTAGACCACAACCTTTTTGTACCATGCCCGGGTTTTCCGCATGGCATTATATGGTTGGAGGACTTGATCAGATAGATAAACTCCACCCATATACCGATTGTAGTCGATGATACAATCAGGCTTAAGGACCGTTGCCATGGGCCATGGTACCTTGCACAGAGACGGGGGTGGTGCTGTTACCGTGGATTGTGGACAGCATAAGGACATCCCTCTTGTCCTTATACCTGATCAGCAACAGGTTTCCACTGGTAAGGGCACGGGTCTCACTCCTTGTGATAGGTACCTGGAGGGGGTGGGTAGGTAAGCCACAATGATTTTTCCGCACGGTCCCACAAGTGAACGTGGATCTAGCGTAGAGGGCCTGATACAAAGGAATACTAGTGTAAAAGTTATCCATGTACAAGTGGTAACCCTGATCTCGTAGTGGGTACATAAGGTCCCACACGATTTTCCCGCTAACAACCAAAGTGGGGGGACATTCTGGGGGTTCAAAACGGGAATCTCGCCCCTCGTACACACAAAATTTGTAAGTGTACACTGAGGTACTCTCACAAATTTTGTACATTTTAATACCATACTTTACTCGCTTAGAAGGAATGGATTGGCGGAAACTGAGTCTTCCCTTGAAAGCAACGAGAGACTCATCAACCGCGACCTCCTTTCCAGGTACGTAGGCCTGCGCAAATTTGGCCCCGAAATGATCTATGACTGGCCGTATCTTATACAGACGGTCATAGGCAGGATCACTGCGGGGGGGGGGGGGGGGGGGATGCTGCATTATTTGCATAATGCAGGCATTTCCGGATGGCCTCAAATGGTGAGCGTGTCATGGCCATACTGTACAGTGGGGTCTGGTAGAGGACGTCCCCACTCCAGTATTGCCTGACTCCACCGGGTCTAGCCAAAAAGGAGCCCGGGTGCTGAGCAACGAACTGTTGGGCGTGCAGGTTCGTCTGCTCCACCATCAGATTCATCAATGGGTCACTGTAAAAAAAAAAGTCTATTTCAGTGAACCCCACTGTATGAATCTGGATTCCAGTATTGGCAACAAAATACGGAATCGCATGCTTGTAGTCCACTGGGGGACCCCAGCTAAGTTTACCCGAAGGGGGCTCCGGTGCGCTTATTTGTTGGGCCGGAAAACCAGTACGAGCCCCAGGGCAGCTCGTACTGGTGTGGGCCACGGGGTCCCTAGCATGTGGGGTCCTTGGCTCCGCCTGGCGGCGCCTCCGTCGCCTTGGGGGCTCATGATCATCAGATGATGATGATGAGGATGCGGATGACAGGAGGAACGTGGGGTCATCCTCATCCTCACTGTGGCTCTTCAAGTCAGAGGGCATATAGGCGTATGCCTCCTCCACCGAGAACTTCTGGCGGGCCATGGGTATGTGTGTGTGTGCATGTGTGTAAAACTTTATTGTATGTGCGTGTGTGTGGGGACACGGGTGTTTGCGTACTCTAAAAAGAATAAAAAAATGACAAGTGTGCAAAAAAAAAGGAACCACCAAAAAGGGGGGGGGGGGCTGGGGGGTCAGGTAGCAGCACCCCTTGGTGGGTCTAGGGTCTCACAGCTGTGCTGTGGACCCCAACCACCAGATTTGGATACTGCACACAAACAGCTAAAGTTTTTTTTTTTTACCTAAACTATTCTGTCCCTTCTGTCCCTGCCTAAATCGCGCCTCTCCCTCACAGGGGGGGGCGAATCAGCACCAAGGACAGCATCGCCGACCCCCGATGCTCAGACCAATCACCGCCCTTTTCCGGTTCATCGGGTCACCAGAGACCCGAATAGACCGGAAATGCAGCAAACCGCAGGTCTGAATTGACCTGCGGTTTGCTGCGATCGCCGATACAGGGGGGGGGGGCACGTGACCCCCCTCGGCATTGTGACAGGATGCCTGCTGAATGATTTTAGCAGGCATCCTGTCCCCATTAACCCCTGCAGCACCGCGATCTTCTTTTATTCACATGACGTACCGGTACGTCATGTGTCCTTAAGGATTCGGGAAACATGCCGTACCAGTACGCCGTGTGTCCTGAATGGGTTAAACTTTTATTTTTCTTATTTTTTTTTCAAACTTTATTTTTACTTTTTTTTTCATTAGCCCTATAGCCTGCCTAGGGGGCTAGAACCTGTGATGTTTTGATCCTTTGCCCTATTCATTCTAATCTGAGCTCCTTAATTTCACTGCGCAGGCTCCAATAGGAAGGCAGAGGGAGCTATATCTCTCTGTCTTGCCTCAGTGAACACAGCGTCTGAGGAGTTAAATGACACATTTGACGCAATCACCATTTCCTGTCAGCGCAGCATGGTGTCTGCTGTATAATACAGCAATCACCCGCCACATATGGACTGGGTTCACCGAAGCAGCCTGCTCCATACAAATGTGGGTGCATAATGCCATACATGTACAGCATTACGCGTTAAAGGGTTAAATGGTACTAGCAAAATTTCAAGTGTTTTTTCTGTAATTTAAAAGCAAATTAAAGTCATTTTCTACAGCCAAAAAAAGACATAGAAAATGATGAACCAGACAGTCCTGCTGGCCCACCTCCTTCCCCGCACACACCACATTCCCTTTTTCCACCGAGCGGTGAAAACTTGCAGATTAAGCCGCAAATCCCATTTGCGATCAAATCTGCGACAAAAGTACGCCAAAAAGTGGCATACTTCCCATAATAAATGACCCTCTAAGTCCATTAGCATCTGACTTAGAATTCAGACATTTAAAAGAGTTATGGAAACCAGATTACTCTCCCACTGCTTCTCTGCACCTGCTGAGTACCTGAACCAAATTCCAATGATGATTTATAGACAAAAGAAGCAAAAGAAAGGTCCATACCAAAACAATTACATCTGGCAGCAGATGGTTACAGTCTTGCTGCTTAGGTTTCATAGTCAACATTTGCTTTAAGTTAACATTTACTGCAATGAGTAGAGAAATACATGTCTAAAACTAGCTGACTGCTGCTGTTTTTTTTTTTTTTTTCATTAGATTTGTATTCTTCAAAGACAATGAAATCTAGTTTTAGAAAATGTGCCGTCATGTAGGATACACTATCATAGAATGAACTGAAATAACATAGACCTTGATTACAATAAATAAGTAATATAAAAACTAGAATATTATTTTCAGAAAATATGTCTGTCAATTTATGTTAGGTATCATTTAGTTAGGAAAGAAAAATGCACTCATTTTGCAATTGTGTCATAGGTTATGCACCAGTAGTGGGCAAATGGGTGCCCAAGTGGCCAAATGGCCTATTGTTGATCTCCTTGTGGCCTTGACTTACCTTTCTATTTGTCTGCTATGCATTATAAAGTGCATGTCGGTAATGAGAGCACATGGAGCTGTATACTGCTCGTGTATCATAATATATCATCTTTACACCTTAGCTACTCAATTAATGATCCTTTTTACTTAAAGGGAATTAATAAACTAAAAATGAAATGACTGAAAATACAAATATTACTTTATTTAAAAAAAAAACATTCCGATATAGCATTTATTATTTATAATGGCTTGTTTGCTGCAGAGGATAATCATTGGGGGGGGGGGGGGGAGGGGGATTTGTAGCTCACAGATGGACAGGTTAATTCAAAATGGCCACTGCCCTTTTGGCACACACAACACCCATCCTAACCCATATCTTCAGCTCTGTGTGTCAGGAACAAAAGTGAAAGTGCAGACAGGAAGGACAAGACTGCTGTGGGGGATGCGGTAATGTAGCAGAGGGCACACGCTGCTGCTCATTAGCCACCCACCCCATCAGTCTATCCTCTCTGTATCACTTTGTTAGTTCGTACACACTGGGGGAGATTTATCAAACTTGTGTAAAGTAGAACTGGCTTAGTTGCCCACAATAATCAATTTGATTCCACCTTTCATTTTGGAAAGAAGCTGTGAAAAATTAAAAGGGGAATCAGATTGATATCAGCTATGTTATCAGCCATGTGTAGGATCATAATTTATGACACCCTGAGCACAGAGGAATGCTGAGACAACACTTGAGCTCCTTGCTTTGAACTACCCCATCCAGCTCTGAGTTACAACGAGTGTTGTGTGTGCTAATAGGGCAGTGGCCATTTTATTTTCCCTGATTATTTTCTTCACTAGAGAAAATGAGGCATAATAAATGCTATTTGGGAATGTGCTTCCAATTAATTAGATAAAGAAATTTTATTTTTTTAATTCCCGGCGAGAACTCCTTTAAGATGTTTTTCTTCTGTTGGCATTTATTGATGGGTCTGCCATAAAGTTAGATCAGTGGCAGTCAGGCTAAAGCCCTGTTCACATATCAATCAAAGGAGGTCAGCAGCACAAGGGCAGAAACTCAACCAAGTAATGGTGCAGTAAAGTTGTAAAACTTGCTCCAGAAGCCCATTGGAAGAGGAAAATGGAGATCCAGGCGGCTTTCAAGATGAATAATCCTTTATTAACCTATGCAATGTTGAGAAAAGCTCCAGAAGGAGGTGAAATGTTGCATGGGTTAATAAAGGATTGTTTATCTTGAGTGCTGCCTGGATCTCCAAGGAGGGAGCACAACAGTTCATAAGGAAAGGTACAGGCTAAACAGTATACAAAAGCCTCTTGATTGTATGTATACTAATGCCAGTAGCCTGACTAACAAAACTGGTGAACTGCAATAAGTAATGTCTGAAGAGGACTATGATATAACTGAGACATGGCTGGATGATAGCTATGACTGAGCAGTTAACATACAGGGTTACAGTCTGTTTAAAAAAGATAGTGAAAGCTGGAGTGGGGGAGGGGTTTATCTTTATGTAAAGTGCAATCTAAAGCCCACATTCCAGGAAGATATAAGTGAGAGAAATGAACATGTGGAGTCACTGTGAGTAGAAATAAATGGAGGCAAAAACAATAATAACTTCACAAGTAGAAGGCAGATTCACTGAAAACACAGGGAACAGAAGCACACCATAAGAAGAGTATGTCTAGTACAATGGTAATGACAAAAAGCTCCAGATGGAGGCTAACCCTTATAATGCCTGGTATTAAGCCATGGGTGTTGAATTGAATGGAGATGCCAATACTCTCAAAGAAGAGTGGATACAATCAATAGTGGAGAACCCCTCAGTGCAAGTAACCAGTAGAGAGCGGAGCGATGGAGTCAATCCCTGACATTAATAATACCACCAGCTGCCATGATAACCGATCTTGTAACAAGAACTATTTAACTCTGTCTCATAACTCGCTGTGGTCGCTGCATCTGAGTGATGAGAAGGAGTGAAAAAGTTCCCTTTGTTCCATTTATCGGTTATCAGGGGTGTAGCTATAGGCTCATGGGCCCTGGTGCAAGAGTTCAATTTGGGCCCCCACCCTCTTCGGCCGTTCCGTTCTCCTGCTCTGTTATAGGAGCAGGAGAAAGGAAAGGACGCATTCGGCACATAACTGAGCTGAACTGAGCCTAAGGATCCCATACACTATAATGGCGTCCGTTAGGTGTCCTCTCTGAAGATGATTTTGGAGCGGAGACAAAAGTTGTGCATGCGGGACTTTTGACTCCGCTCCAAAATCATCTTCGGAGCGGACACCTAACGGACGCCATTATAGTCTATGGGATTCTTAGGCTCCGTTCGGCTCAGTTATTTCTCGAATGCGTCCTTTCCGTTCTCCTGCTCCTATAATGGAGCAGGAGAGCGGAAAGGCCAAACACTGATGTGAACTTATCCGAATGGTGTCCAGTGACATGGAGGGGGAGAAATGTGACATGGGGGGATGTCACATTTCACCCCCTCCATGTCACATCCCCCCCCCCATGTAACATTTCCCCCCTCTATTAATATTATGTAAAAACATTATGCTCACCTGGTCCCATCTGTATCAGCTCCTCCTCTCCTCTGTGTGGCACTGGTCCTGGTATCTTCTCTCTGGCCTCCCGACAAGTTGTTTGAGGTCTTGAGGACCTTTCCCACTCAGCCAATTAGTGGCCACAGTTATGTCATGTGTCAGGCCAGTGATTGGCTCAGCAGGAAATCACTGGCCTGATATGTGACACAGCTGCAGACACTGATTGGCTGAGTGGAAAAGGTCATCAAGACCTCAAACAACTTGTCGGGAGGCCAGAGAGGGCAGTCGGCGGTGCACAAGTGAAAATATAGTTAAATAGGGCTTTAGACTGTCTCTCCTGGAGGGGGCCCCATGTGCCCCCCGACTTAGGGGCCCAGTCGCAATTGCGACCGCTGCGACCCCTATAGCTACGCCACTGATGTCAGCTGGCATACTGCTACAGATGGATCTGGATAGATTGGAGGTTTGAGCAGAGAAGTAAGAATAAAACTTTTTTTTTTAAATACCCCGTATTTTTCGCCCCATAAGACGCATTAGATGGGTTGATAGAGGCTGATAGATGGGGGCATGATGGCTGACATGGGGGTCTGATCTGAGGTCTGATTAACATTGGGGGTCTGATTGGGGCTGTGAGCTGAGGTCTGAATAACATTGGTGTTCTGATTGATGGTCTGACCTGAGGTGTAATGGAATTTTTTTTTATTATTATCCTCCTCTAAAACCTAGGTGTGTCTTATGGGCCGGTGCGTCCTATCGGACAAAAAATACAGTCCTCAAACCAGCGATTGTCTGAAGCAGAGAGAAGATACCAGGACCACACAGAGGAGAAGCCAGCTGCTGCAGATGGGACCAGTGCCAGGTGAGCTGTGAGGGGGGGGGGGGCGCCAAAATGTAGCTTCGCTTGTGTTGGCAAAGATATTTGCACCGGCCCTGGTGGTGGGTGCCTTAAAAATGCAGCAGATCTCGTTGCAGAATTTTTGTGGCTGAAAATCAGTTCCGCTCATATGAATGGGCTTCTTTTGGCTGCATGCACTCTGATTTCTGCAAGTTACATTCAGATGAATGCAGAAATTAGAAAATTAAATAAATAAAAATCTGCCATGTGTGAATGCACCCTGTCTGTGTGGACAAACCCCTTAATTGTTCATCGGCAGAAAACATTTGTACTAAACAATTGTTTCTACCAACATCATTGTATTTTTTCCATAGTCAAATGAATCAAAGAAACAGTAATTACCTTACTTACCTTACATAACTATGTAAAACATAGTTTGTAAAAAGTGTGGGGAAGGAATCCTTTTTTGTGTGTGTTTTATCAAAATAGGCATAAGCTAAGAAACAAAGCTTTTACCACTTTCACAAACAGTACATTTCTCATCTTGTCATATCAATGACAATTGTGTGAATGAAAACTAAACTCTAATGCAATTGCTTGGCACTATGCAATTCCTTACCAATAGCAAATACAAGGAAACATTAGTGTCTGAACTGTCTATATCTCATTGATTTTCAGTACTAGTCATGCCAAATAAACCTTTTTTACTTATGCACCCAATACTATATAATGAAATCTTTAGGTATTGCAAGTATGAATGCAATTTGATCCATGATTTAATTCTTACTAAAGTAAATAAAGTACTAAAGTAAATACCTGCAAAATAAATATTATTGTGAAAAAGTCAGCTTGGAAAATAATAAATTTAATGTTTGGCAATAAATGTGCCTCCAAAAGTCAAGCACTAAGGTTCTTTACAAAGTGGAGTTATACAATAGTTCACTTGCTTCCAATACCACACAGTGTCTAATAAAATTTTGTAAATGTGTCTAAGCTAGGAAGTCTTAATATATTAGATCAGCATCTGTGGAGACCGGAAAACACATCTGTTCTAACTTAAACTTCACAAGTGTGATGATTTAATACATTTTAAGTATTTCCTACAACTGACAGAGAAAAATGATCATAAATGTACTATTTCCCTCACTATGATATTTTATAGCACATACCAGTGCTGGACATCTAGAATTTCAAGGCATAGTTGGCGGAAGCTGAGGTAATATTAATTATTTTATACCCTGTCTGTAGTCAGTAGCATTCCAGGACAGAGATGCCTGTGAATGTAAATCTTATACCCTGACCATTCCAGACCATGTCTAATGTACCAATGTAATGTTACCAATACCTTGATTAAAGCATTTGTTCTGGCTGGTCTATGATATTTTACACATGTAAAATATATTGTAGTCTGTATATAGAATCTATATTGCTAGTACAATACATTGTTTTCCTGAATATTGGTAAAATGTAGTTAAAGGCAAACTTTAGGAAATTTTTCATAATTAGTGACATATAATTAGTAGGGTCATGTAACCAGAGTCCTTATTTAATTCCCTCCGGTCCACAAGTGCAAGTTTCCAAGATGCTATGTACACTATAGGTCTTTGACATCACAAGAAATAGCAATATGGCTGTTAATAGGTTGTATAGGAGACAAAAATTACATCCACCTCTATAACATCCCTTAACGTGTCACAACTAGTGTTAATCAAATGCTGGAAAAACCTCATAGTAGCTTCTGTATCAGTAAGTATTCCTTTTGTATAGGAATACTTACTACTTTAGAGACTACTATAAGGTTTTTCCCGCACAGTTTATCATTGGGTTGTATAGCCCAGTGGTTAATATGCTTGCCTCTAATGCAGAAGGGTGAGAGTTCAAATCCTGGCAGCAACTTTTCTGAAAAACAGACTAAATTATATTTAAAAACACTTGGTGTCCCCAAGCACTGACTCCTTATATGGACATAGCTAAATATGAAGTCAGAGCAGGGACTCCTAAGCCGCGCACTCCCACTGGGGGATTCACCCACTGTACAGAGATCTTCTGCATAGACATAGAGGCTAAATTAGATTTAAATACACTAACTGGAGCATCACACTCGGGCACACGCGGTGTTTGCCGAGCATACTCTCTCAACACTAGTCACAGCTATTTGCTGAAGCTACATGACTGATGTCCTGATCCCCTGTATTCAGGGGATACGATACCTCCTTATGGAGAGTGTCTAATGGGCAATTCCTGAGGCAATGCATCTCTGGAATTTTGGGATTTAAGCAAGTTCTGACTCTAATGCCACCAGATGTAAGATAGCTAAACTACAAGTCAATGTTCAACCTTTTAAACAGGCTTTGAGACATGACTTTGATAAAAGCTTGAGGGTAATTGCCCCTTATCAGTGCTGGCAGAGAGTACTGAGCTAGAAGTTCATGTGCATACCCTCTTCCCAGAATTCCAGAGGACTTTTGCATGACCTATAAGACTCTTCACGCCAATTTGGCTCTTTCCATAAGGAGATATAGTATACCCTGAATCCTGACTTAGACCTCTCACCCAGTTAATCCAATACTCTCTGCACTGATGAGGGGCAATCACTCTTAAACAGCTGTCTGCAGATGATGTGCTTCCCTAGTTATATTGATCTTACAGGTATTCATAAAATGTAACTTTTATCTCAATCAAAAATAAAAATATAATGCTTGCAATGACAAATATCTCTGGCACGACGAGTTACCGATCAACAGTCGAACCTTTGCACTGCATTTCTTTATCCTTATTGTCTTTCTTTACATATAATTACAGGGGTGAACTCTTCTTTTCTATAATGTGAAGGGCATACAATGACATTTGTAAGTACACTCATATGGCATACATTACATTTATATGAATTCTGAAAATGAATAATTTGCATATTTCATTATAATGAGATAATGAGACTCATATGACTATATGTGAAAGTAAACAGTTCATTTTCGT
Organism: Bufotes viridis; assembly: GCA_033119425.1. Lineage (NCBI taxonomy): Eukaryota > Metazoa > Chordata > Amphibia > Anura > Bufonidae > Bufotes > Bufotes viridis. The sequence continues at coordinate 130,126,388 of CM065591.1, forward strand.
TTGTCTTCTATACATTTTTTTTCTGTCTGTCACTTGTTTAAATGCCTACTATATTCCTTTGAAATTAGTATGTTTCTGAGACAGAGAATAAGGATCAAGCGAGTGAGTTATATGGAAATGTTAACGCTAGGAATATAAGGTTATGACCGGTTGACTTTTGGCTGACACTTTAAGACACAGAGCATATTAAAATGCATGTGAATTCATGTTTGCTTGAGAGAACATCACGAGAAAGGTATTAATTCCACAGACCACATTCTTCGTTTACAGCTCACATTCATTTGCTGCAGTAGCACGCCCATCACATATTTCCTTATAGCAATCTGATCAAGAAATATTCTTCAGAATATGTCAGTGGTGTGAAAATAATGTAAATTTTCCTCATATTCATATAGACATGAATGCTATAATCCATTGTATGTAGAAAAGAGACGCCTAATATTGATGATCAAAATAGATGGAATTTTTTTTCCCCCTCCATGACCTTTTATTAACTGTTGAACACCCTGTCCCCAATGACGTTCCCCTATAGAAGAAAGTAGTGAGCAGGTTCTGAACTCTCGGGAGAGAAGGGAACATTTCAATGGTGACTTGGTCTGCCTCTAAGATATGCAGACAATTGCTGTTAGATGACAATATGTATACAGTACATTTAAAAAAAATGTTCTATATTTTGTTCAGGGTTCTGGATCTCCTCAAAGAGACCAGTCCTGTATTGAGACTTCCTAAAAGTAATCCTTGGCATGGAGATTTAGTGGCAGTGCGCCAAGGAAATAGAATATGCAAAGAGGTATCTCCCAAGGAAGAGAATCATCTTACGGGCTAGTGAGATGGTTCTTTTCCTTGGGAGACATCCATTTGCCTTTTTTTTTTCTAAGTAGGCACATGGCATTGAATTGACAAATCTTGTTGTCACTGAGGTTATGGTCCCTTTTTGGCAAGTTTTAATTTTTCAAATTTTAGTTCCTCTATGAGGGTGAGAATAGTTTAGTGAATTAGTTCTACAACTGGACCCTCCAAAGTCAAGACCCCCCCCCACCCCGTCATCAATGTAGTGAAAGGAAGTGCTTTTCATGGCCTAGATCCTACAACATTACCATCAGATACAGAATAAAAAAAGTTGCAGAAAAAAATGTTTTCTGTTTTATAATTCAGAAATGGTACCCTTCCCTTCACCCTTTCCTGATGCAGCAACAAAGGTTTTCATTTTTCGCTCTCTGCCTTTCTGGAGCCTTAACTTTTTTTCAGTTAACATAGCCATATGAGGGCTTGTTTTTTTTGTGTGGGACAAGTTGCACTTTCTAATGCCACCATTTAATATCGCATACAATGTAGTGGGAATCTGGAAAAAAAAATTCCAAATGGTGTGGAATTTGAAAAAAAAATTAAATACTATTCCGCCACAGTTTTGGTTTTATTTTAACAGCATTCACTATGGTGTAAAAATGACTTCTGCTCTTCATCTTTCAGGTTAGTAGGATTATGGCGACACCACGCGGTATGTATGACCTTTTTTATTTACTTTTATGTCACGGCATTGAGTTTTTGCATCTACAAGTAAAAAATATCAAGCATTTTAATTTTTGTCTTTATTTTAATGGATCTTTATAATCAAAATGCATTAAAGATTTGTTGAATGCAAATAAATGAAATATAAAAAGTGTGCATGGATTCAAATGATATATTATAAACATTTTATGTATGACTGATTTTATTGCTGAAATATCTTATTGAGTATACGGGGCCTCAGCCATGATAAAGTGTTGTTAGAAATACATATTCCCAAATGAGAGGGAGGAGGTCAGTGGTAATACTGATTGTGGCAGCATAACAGCTGTAGGAGGGGTTCATAGAAGAGAATGGCTTAAATACTGTGGTTTATTCAGCTCTGGAGACTCATGGAAAACAAGAGAAATAAGTGTGTTCTCCAAAAATGTGATTTAGTGTTTTAAATCTTTCACTATTTGTTTTATTTGAGGAGACAATGTTTCAGCTATGATTAAGAGAAACAAAAACTATGAGTATAAATATGCATGCATGAAAAAAAAATTACAAAAACATACTTGGATCCACAGAATTAAAATTCTGAACATTCCTACATCTTAAAAGGCAGGGATTTTTTCTTTAATAGGATTTCTAAAGGATGTTTTAAGGGGGGTGGCTATTTAGTTAGTTAGTGTAATTGTATCCACTAATACAACTGATTATGTCAGCTATAACAACCACTATGACAACTAGGCAGCAACCATTTTCACACAAACACTGATCAATTCTCCCATTTGTTAGGAAAGTAAAGGGCTTGAGAAAATTTCCGATCCATGTGTGTCTTTATTCTCCCATGTTAAATCTCCTATGAAGCCAATGAAGACTATATTATTATCTATTGGTGAGTGCCGTTGACTTAAGGTCCCTTTACACAGGACATTTCAGCAGGCGATTGTCGGGAAGGAAGAAATTTACATGCAGCAATCTCCTCCACACTATGCGATTTCAACTTAGAGCTGGGTCTATAATGGGTCAGCTTTCTAGAATTAACGAAGTTAACGAATATAGAATATAGCAGTGCTAAGTTGAAATCGCAATGCGATTAATATAACTTGAAGTAATCGCATTGCGATTTCTACTTAGCACTGCTGCTATATTCCTTATTCGTTAATTCTAGCCTAATATGTAAGATAGCAGTGCACTGCTAAGTTGTAATCGCAATGCGATTAATATAACTTGAATTAATCGCATTGCGATTTCAACGTAATTCTCAAATCTGACAGTACATTTTAGTATGGAGACGTTCCCATGGTGATGGGGATGCTCCATGAGCACGGAAGTCGGCAGAAGCCGCAAAACGGGCACTGACTGGAGCAGCCAGGAAGCCAGGAATCCTCAGGACAGGTAAGAACTACTTTTGGGAAGTGGGAAAGAAAAAAATATAACTAAAGAAAAAAGAAAAAAAAACTAATATTCGAAATAGCGAATTTTTAGCTCTATATTTGAAATATTCACGAATTAGCGAAGTGCCGATATTCGCTAAAAAAATTCGCTATTTGAATATTCGAGCTCAACACTAATCACCATACACAGAGTGCAGGAAGGAGAGGGCACACATTTATAGATGGTGAGACCAGTGACTGCTGCCGATATCACTGACCTCAGCCATACTGACAGCTCAGAAGGGGTAAAGCTCCTGAACTGTTGGTCTGGCTGTAATATCATGTATGTGATAAGAACACAGTGCAGAGGGGCAATAGACAGGACAGACACTGGGATAAGTGTGATCCACAGCGCTTCCCTGGCTCTGCTACATCCTCACATGTTGGCAGGATCCTCTCAGTACAGGGGAAACAGTTGAAATCTCATTACCCATATGCTCAATATGAGGAGAATCGCAAAAACTCCTAATGCTGGCCATACGTGTAATGATTGCGGAGACCCTCGAATGCCAGGGCAGTACAAACACCTTACGTGTGACCCCATTTAAGAAAGAAGACACCCCAAGGTATTCCGTGAGGGGTATGGTGAGTTCATGTAAAATTTTATTTTTTGTCACAAGTTAGTGGAATATGAGACTTTGTAAAAAAAAAATATATATATATATATATCAATTTCCGCTAACTTGTGCCCAATTTTTTTTTTTTTTTCTGTGAACTCGCCATGCCCCTCACAGAATACCTTGGGGTGTCTTCGTTCCAAAATGGGGTCACTTGTGGGGTATTTATACTGCCCTGGCGTTTTAGGGGTCCTAAAGCGTGAGAATTGGTTTTAGGGCCCCTTTGCGCATCTTGGCTGCAAAAAAGTGTCACACATATGGTATCGCCGTACTCAGGAGAAGTAGGGCAATGTGTTTTGGGGTGTATTTTTACATATACCCATGCTGGGTGAGAGAAATATCGCTGTAAACGACAACTAACCCAGCATGGGTATATGTAAAAATACACCCCAAAACACATTACCCTATTTCTCCTAAGTACGGCGATACCACATGAGTGACACTTTTTTGCAGCCAAGATGCGCAAAGGGGCCCAGATTAGAGGGGCATTTTTACGCATTTTTCTTCTCACGCTTTAGGGTCCCTAAAATGCCAGGGCAGTATAAATACCCCACATGTGACCCCATTTTGGAAAGAAGACATCCCAAGGTATTCGCTGAGGGGCATAGTGATTCCATGAAAAATTAAACTTTTAGTCAAAAGTTAGCGGAAAGGGAGACTTTGTGAGAAAAAATAATAAAAAATCAATTTCCGCTAACTTGTGCCAAAAAAAAATCCTCTATAAACTCGCCATGCCCCTCATGGAATACCTTGGGGTGTCTTCTTTCCAAAATGGGGTCACATGTGGGGTATTTATACTGTCCTGGCATTTTACGGGCCCTACAGCATGAGAAGAAAAATGCGTAAAAATGCCCTCCTGAAAGGTACTCATTGGAATTTGGGCCCCTTTGCGCATCTTGGCTGCAAAAAATTAGCACACATGTGGTATCGCCGTACTCAGGAGAAGTAGGGAAATGTGTTTTGGGGTGTATTTTTACATATACCCATGCTGGGTGAGAGAAATATCTCTGTAAATTGACAACTTTGAATAAAAAAATGTAAAAAGTTGTCGTTTACAGCGATATTTCTCTCACCCAGCATGGGTATATGTAAAAATACACTCCAAAACACATTGCCCTACTTCTCCTGAGTACGGCAATACCACATGTGTGACACTTTTTTGACTCTAATGTAACTCACGTTACAGCACCAGAAGGGGTTAATAAGTATGGTTTATCCCGGCATGCATGCTGGGCCCACACTCCCTGGATTTTATGTGGCTGTCGTGGCCCATAACAGGTAAGATTCAGCGTTAGGAGGATTTTATGTGGCTGTCATGGCCCATAACAGGTCAGATTTAGCATTAGTACCACTCACGGGACAGCCTTGGCGTGGCGAGTGGCTTATTACCTTTTGATCAAAACGTACACTAATGTCCTCTTATAGCTTCTATCTTGGGCAAAGTTCTGGTTGCAGAGTGCTGTTGCATTTTTTTGATTGTATGTATAATTGCCACAGCTACGTGCACCTGCATACAGGGAACTCCTGACTGACCCCCCCCCCCCCCTTGTGTTTCTTTTTACCACCGCAAACAATGGCAACAAAAACACATGTTCAAAAAAAAAACGCACAAAAAACGCACAAAAATCGCAATAAGATATAGATGCGTTATTTTAAATGGATGTCTACAATAATGAATATAATATGTGGATAGGGTTGAAATATGATCTAAATTTGATAAGATGGCCGTTACTATGTATTATATATAGCAGCAGTAGGATACATTTTGAATGTTGATTACATTGTTTAATTTGATTACTTGGTAGAATTGATATGAAGTGAAATTGATTTTATCATTAAATATGTTATTTTATTGATAGTTGCCTACTACTGTATGATTTTCTCCAACATAATCCAGATAAGGAGTGCCTAACTATACTGTGGTTAGAATACAATTTTTGGTAAAGGAATTACTTAAGTTGGAGCACCCACCCATCCCTGTGATCAGTGGAGCCACACTGTACCTATTAATTGCCAATCAGAACTGATATAGTTTGCTCTCTCTGTTCTTTAATATTTTGCCTGCCTACTATCATGTTTTGTACAATATGGATGCTGCTTCTGCAGCGAGAGCCACAGCTGCTACTCCCCCTACTGCCACTATCATTAGTCCTACCCAGGCTCTACTACTACTACTATTATTACCCCTACACAGCCAAGCAACACACACACATTTATTCTACTAACTTGTCTGTCCCATGCTGTTCTGAAACTGCTGTTGCTATTGTTGCTGTCACCTCTATATAGATGCACCCACATCTATTCTACTGCCTTGTCTGTTCCATGCTGTGCTTTTACTAGGGGTACTACTATTGCAGCTACATGCCACTATTGCACTACCCTTTCTATATCCACACTGTACTGCTGCTGTTCCCAATTTAAAGGCAAACTTTTTCTAGACAACAAACCACTGTTTCTTCCAACATTAACATTTCCAAGAGAAATTCTCTTCACACAGCTGATCTGCAGGGGTGATTGTACTGAGTCCTCTGCCGGTCTGAAATTGAAGACCTATCATGAGGACCTCCTGTTGGGAAAACAGAAAACCCTTTAAACCCTTAGCCATAGCAATTTATGTCAGTGTCACTTTGACTTTATGTGATATTACTGTCATTGTGTTAAAGGAAATGTGTCGCTAAAATTTTTATCTACCAGTTAAAACCAGATATCAACACATCTCCTTTTTCTCTAATCAGATTTAATTCCCTGATTGCAGATTTTTTTATTTTATTTTCTGAACAAGGATTATGAGGGCTGCCATCTTGTCTGAGCTGTTCTTAACAGCATTTACACAACATAAAAATGACTTATGGCAGCCACATAGGCCCTACACACAATGGTCAAGAGGGGACCTCATCGACTTCTATAGGAGAGTTTTCTAGGCATGCTCTATGACCTATGGCAGAGGTCACTGCACAAAGAAAGAATAGATAAGCTTTGGCAATCACCTATTGTGAATGGTGAAACCTGTCTTATCTATACATATCTATACATAGAGCTGATATTATTATAGGCAGGATTAGAATAATGGAAAAGCAGGTAACTGCAGTAAAGTGATATTTACAGACAAAGAAGTGACGGTTTTTATTAGGCTTATAGGCAAACACAGAACCAAAGATAGGTGCACACTGCCGTCACACTAAACCCTCACACTGATGTTAAAAATTGAGAGTTAGTTCGACATATCCTACTAGGAGGACATGTCTTAAGCCTCGGGCACCAGCGTCAAGGTCTCTCAAGTAGCCCGTGGGCCCTAACACTCACCTACCTGCGCCATATGGGCGATATCAGGGGCCAGTGGGCAATTACAGGAGCATTAGGACGACTCACAAACATCTCCTCTGTTACCTCCAGCATGTAGCCATGCTTGCAATGGGAGGTGGGAGGTGTCTACGAGCCCTACCCAAGACTGACTGATATAGCCCAAAGCCTAGCAGGTGCACCCAAATGTGACCTGAAGATGAAAAAACAGGCACATTTAAATTGGAGTTTATACACCTCCGTACATATATATATATATATATATATAAACCATCAAAGAATGTGGTGATAAGAAAGCAGGATGCGCTCATACCCATATGCAGTTGTGCATTTCTATAGGGGAGCACATCCTGCACTTATAGTCCGTTGCTAATGGCAATCACCAGCAAAAAATGCATACAATGGATGATGCCAGCAACGGACTACAAGTACCACAATGGACATCCTACATAACATGAAATTTATGTGGATGTGGCAAGAATTCAGAACAAACACAGAACCAAAGATAGGTGCACACTGCCGTCACACTAAACCCTCACACTGATGTTAAAAATTGAGAGTTAGTTCTGAATTCTTGCCACATCCACATAAATTTCATCTTATGTAGGATGTCCATTGTGGTACTTGTAGTCCGTTGCTGGCATCATCCATTGTATGCATTTTTTGCTGGTGATTGCCATTAGCAACGGACTATAAGTGCAGGATGTGCTCCCCTATAGAAATGCACAACTGCATATCGGTATGAGCGCATCCTGCTTTCTTATCACCACATTCTTTGATGGTTTATATATAGGCTTATAGGCACATGCAAAAATGACAGGGTTTTATGTTTTTTTTTTTTGTTTAATAGGCTTCAGAGATCTGAAGTCGATTTGTTAAACACTTTGGTTTTAATGCTGTCTGAGAAATGTTTTTAAAGACGCATTGATTAACGAATTTATTCACAGAAGTCTCACACGACTTCGGGTGAAACAAATTTTGCCTACACAGAGGCAATACATTCTAATTCTGTATGGCGTACTGCATTAAAGCCAAAATGTTTGAATGAATCGACTTTGATTCTCTGATCCAAAGCTTGATTCACTCAACACTAATGTTAAACACTTAGACATAATTTAAACAATAGGTAATTTTCTGATGACACATTCCCTTTAAAGAGCTTAAAGGGGGGATAAAAATAGAAAAAATCCTAGAAGAGTCCTAAGCGATCTCAGAGTGTGATATAACCATTTTAGGCCTATTAGAAATCCTTCTGATTTGGGTAAAATTGATTTGGCAAAGAGCCAAATTTTTGGAAAAATTCAACAAATCTGACACATGCTCTTTGCAGCACAGCCACAATTTTTCTGCCATTGCTGCTGACCACCTTGCTGTTGATGGAGTTGGCAGGGAGATAGCCAGCGATATGCTTGCTACTTAATGCACTTGAGCAACTGATTGGATGTATTTTTACTCTCGCCCAGGCTGATATTCTCACATGGTATAGCAATGCTTAACTTTACACAGAGAAAGAGTGGAAACAATACTCTCCCCTGCTTCTGTTGGGGGTAGAAGGATATCTATTGTGGAGGATGTGGAGAAGGCAGATAAGCACCTGGAATGGGAACCAGATCGACACAAGCAAATCATTATCCAGTTGGTCATGAAAAACATATACTCTCCCTGCCCATAGCAGCTGCTCCAGGTATCCATGGTGGCTTGCAACCTGCTACATAGCGACAATTGCAATTGCAAGGACAAGGCCCTTGTTCTCCATCACTTGAGAGTGCAATATATGGATTGCTTTTTTGGAGAAATAATGGCAGCTAGATGGGAGTTAAGAAATTGTGCACCACTGGATTATTCGGCACGAGTTGTTTCCTGACCACACATTTTTTTATCAATGGCTGATGACAGAGCAGAGTAGTAGTAGTAGGAACATTAGTATGAGGTTAAGAAGCAGAATGATAACGATGACCCAAACACTGTGCTGTATGTGGATGTGGCACAGCTACCAAAAAGCAGACTGGGTGAAAGAGGAAACTGTTGTTCCATTAACTGGTGGACAATTTATTTTCCCACAGTATCTGGTGATACCGCTTCATGTGTGTAACAGCAGGGATACCTATGTTTGTTTTTGAATACCCATGGCTTATTTTAATCCTGCAGGCCTTGCATGTGACAATGCTTTTGTCTTCAGGCACTGTGGAGAAAAACTGCCAGACAGGAAATGCTCACAAAGAGCTAGCAGCAACTGAGCTTGGCTTTGGTCTGGCAAGCTTTGAGCCTGCACAACTGTATTAGGGGTGTCACCAGTTCTTGAACTGACAATAATAGAAGCAGATCTGGCCCTTGCAGTTTTTTGGGAGATTCTAGAAATATATTGCCTCTGCTTTATTGCCGCTGCAGCTGCAACAACAGTCCTTCTCTGTTGTCATCTTTTCCTCAGCACCCCAATCCATTTCCCAGGTCCCGTCCAACACACAATCGTTGCTAGCCTCCTCACCCTCCCCACCACATTCATCAGATTGTGATATGTCATTGTGGGCTCCTTGGTCCCTGCTCTGTATTTGCTCCAAGTGCAACTGCCCCTACCACCACTACTATTATTGCAGCACAACACATTCAATAATAATGCATGATATTATTGGTGATGGGTATAATGTGGGTAATGTGTTAGTGGTTAATTGGTATATAAATGCTGCTGTTGCTGCTATACAATGCACATTCACTAATAATGCACAGTATGGTTCTTATAAAAAAAGTTTTTGCAGCAGAATGTATACTATCTGGGTGTTAGCAATTAGCATATGAACTGTAGAAACGAATTTACAAATAAAAAAATAAAATAAATAGCTAGCTGGCTGTTCATATAGAAACATTTATTGCAGGATTTTGTGCCAACAGTCTGTATGAAACAATTGAGGCAGTGGCCAGTCCCTCACTCATTCTCTATACTTCCTTGATAAAACTCTGAACAATATAAAATTATATCTTTATATTCTCTCATTTTAGTGCCCCCACAGTGTCCCTAGTAACTGGCATGTGTCTGCAATCGTTTTTTTTTTTTATCAGACACAGCCACAACACATTCTATCGCATCCACAGCTGAGAACTTAATGGAGTCTGGCTCGTTCAGAGCAGAAGGATCTGGCTGAATAGTGCCCCCTAATTGGCTGATAAGGCTATCTGTTAGTCTCTGAGATAATCAGGGCAAGCCCTCCCCCTAACCTGCCTGGGTCATGTGATCCTCCTTCTTAATTTCTGTCATTTTCCCACCAGTTTTCAGAGTAAAATTGTGCTGGGAATTTTTTTGCATGATTTGTCAGAAGCAAATCATCAAAACTTTGGATTCACTTGGTGGACAAATTTTGTGAAATTTGTAACAGATCTAATTAGTTTAGAATTAATTCACTTATCTGTCAACTCAGCCTAAACTTTATCCACCCTCCAGCGCCTCCACCTGCTGGTACAAATTTGGACTCCTGTGCAGAAGAACGGCATTACAGAGTTAGGCCTTGTTCACACCTATTTGATCAGTTATTTCAATCAGTTTTTGTGAGCCAAAACCAGGAGTGGAGGCTACACAGAGATAAGGTATAATGAAAAGATCTGCAACTGTTCTGTGTTTTTGAACCGCATCTGGTTTTGGCTCACAAAAAGTGATTGAAATAACTGATCAAATAACTGAGGTGTGAACAAGGCCTTAGACAGGTTCAGAAGAACTAAAGTAGTAACTGGAAAGGCTGGACAAGAGTACCCAGAAAGATGATCAAAATTAGGGTTGTTTAGAGAAAAGATGACTGAGAGGACATCTAATAATAATGTATAAATATATCAAAGGTCAATAAAGAGATTTCTCTCATTATCTATTTATACCCAGGACTGTGACTGTGACAAGAAGACATCCTCCTTGTCTTAATGAAATATTGGATTCTACATCAACATTGAAGGGTATTGTTTACTGTAAGAGCAGTGAAAATATGGAACTCTGCCAAAGGAGGTTGTGATGGTGATCCCAATAAAATAGTTCAAGATGGGCCTAAATGCATTTCCCTAGGGCTATAATATTAGAGGTTATAACTACTAGAATTCTGGAGAAGAGTCCTTGGTCCAGGGAGTTATTCTAATTGCCTGATTGGAGTCAGGGAGGATTTTTTCCCCTAAAATCATAAAAATTGTCGTCTAACTCATGAGGGATTTTTTTTAGTTCTCCTGAACCAACTTTGCTAGATAACAGGCTAAACTGAATGGACATATTTTTTTCCCTGCTATGATAGAGTATGATTAATAAGTATGTTACTATGTTTCTATAATAGAGTATGATTAACCCCTTCCTGACTGTCATATGGCTATATATGTGCTATCTACACATGCCCCATGCAGCTAGCACGTATATACACATGCTGGCAGTGCTTTAATCCCAGCGCTGATCAGCGCTGGGATAAAAGCTCCTGCTCCTGCAATTTACAGGAGCAGGTCGGGTCCCGACTGACAGACTCAGCAGGGACTCTGAGGAGAAGGCAGGAGTGGCTTATTACTTAATTACTATAAAAAAATGTAAAAAATGCAATTGCTAATAAAAACCGTCACCATAGTCGCCCGGTTCTCTCAAACCTATACATGTTATATACGAATACGATTGTCACACAATAGGGAACCCATTGCAATAATTATTTATTGTGTAAGTTTTAATATTTAAGAAATAAAAAGCTATAATAAAAAAATACTCTTTAATAATAATTAGCAGTTTTCCTCCAAATTAAACCTAAAAAAGGAAAAAAAACTCTAAAAAAAACATTCTAATAAAAAGTCCTAAGTGTTAAGTAAAAAAAAAATTACAAAAATTATTTTTGTAGTCAAACAAATAAAAAAGCTTTGGTCACTAAACCATCAGTTGCACAAAATCACAAAACGTTGCCTCGACATTCAGGCCTTTTTGGGCCAAGTCATGAAAGGGTTAATAAAATAATTGACACAAATAAGATATAACTCATACTGGATATAGCACTATTCCTAACAATAAAGTAGCAGCAAAACCAATAGCTACATATAATACAGACAGAATATGCTGCTGTAAGGCTGTTGGTCAAAAAGAAACCAAGCACTGTTTTGTTCCCAACCCATTTTATGATGGGTGGTATGAGTATCGGACTACCCTTTCCAGAGACTTTTAAAGCCTCATATGCATAATGAGTCATGGGGCTTCATTAACAGAATATTCAGTTTTCTTCAAAATGTCTATTTGGCCTAATAAAACAAATGCAAAGGGGATGTCAAGATTAGACAACTCCTAAGATGTAATGCGAGTCACAGTTTAAAAAAAACTGGTAGAAGCTGGTAGAAGTAATCACCACTAATATTTCTATATACAATGGTTGTAAAAAGAAGATGATTTCTGGTTCCCATCACGGAAATCTAAATTTCTAGATTTACGTATGTTTAGTTACCTGTGAGTTTTGGGAAATGGGATGACTATCCGAAGTCTTAGGTGTCTTCACATGCAACAGAAACTCTGCAGACATTTTTTGCAGATTTGTGCCAGAAAAGCTGCAGAAAAATTGAGGACAAGAGTACAAAGCAAGTAGACAGCATTTTAACAACTCTTTTCTACTTGCTGCAGACATTTTATACACAGAAATGTAGGATTTGATACAAATTTCCCTGTGCATACCCTTATGCTCTTTAAGCAGAATTTTATTTTATTTATAGTGAACAGATTCAAAAGATTTAATTTTGTACCATAAAAACTATTTAGGTTCTTTATTGAAATACATTTTCCCCACAGAATCACATGGAGGGTAAAGCATACTTATATACAAATTTCATAATATTTAATTGTTGACTGAATGTTTTATTAAGACATATAAATAGAATATAGCAATATTAATTTCAAATATATTTATATCCAATGAGGAATGTGACTTGGCATTATTTTTATATTTTGCTGCCAAAGAATGAACTGGTAAAAGAGAAGTATAATAAAATATATTCCTATGTGTTTAAATTTGTACTTAATAATATTTCATTATTGGTAGCTGAATAAAGAGACTCGTGTTTCTTTTTATCCTATGCCACCTAAGAAGTTAGATTCCTTTACTCTGCTTTTAATCTTCTGAACTCAATACATCTCTTAGCTGCCATTAAATATTTAATGTTCATAAATAGAGTTTTTATATTCTAGGCCAGATTTGTTCCTGATCCAGTTCATAATATCAAATATAAACCAGCAGTCTTCCTATTTTTACCAAAAATAATTTTAACATTGTAAGCCACTAGGCATTCTCAGTTTCTACAGTTTATGAAATATAAAAGAAGACAATTAGTGTTGAGTGAATTATTGAAAAATTTAATTTGCCTGTTTCACCGAATTTCACAAATAAATTTGATTTGTGACAAATGAATTCATCACAAAGTGCACTTTTTTTAAGTAGCGGGTGCAATGATGGGGGATGGCGATTGCGCCGCCCCCTGTCCTTGAACCCCTTAGTTGCCATATTAATCACTGATCACAGCATCTGGGAATAATAGTGAGGGCTTTCAGGGATTAATCCGCTAAAATAAATAATACTTACCTTATCCATTTGAGTGCGACCTGGCCGACGTGGTGACATCATACGTTAAGGCGTCATTTTGCATGGGATCGGCCTCTTCGCGCTCACATGGATAAGGTGAGCATGTTTTTGATTTTTTTTTATCACCATTTCAGAGAAAATTGATTGGTTACCAATTGAATTTTCCCTGAAATTCGGATCGAAGTTCACTTTGGATACTTTGATTCGCTCAACCCTAAAGACAATATATGCTTAACCCATTAAAGACCTGGCTAATTTTCATCTTTGTGTTTGTATTTTTTTTCCCTAACTTTATTTCTTTTCCATTTACATTTTTATAAGGGCTTATTTTTAGCAAGAAAAGTTATATTTTTTGATGGCACTATTTCATTCACTATATCTTGTATTGAAAACAGAAAAACATATTTGGGTAAATAGAAAATTCCTTTCTTTTATGGTTTTGGAGTTTTGTTTTTATGGCTTTAACTAAATGTTAAAAATTTTATGACAAGCTTATTCTGCAGGTCAGTATTATCATGGCACTACCAAGTTTATATAGTTTTGTTTTACTAATAAAAGGATTTGTCTCACTTCAGCAAATGACCGAGTTAATACAAGACATCTTCTAATGTATTTTGATTGCCAATATTGCCTCCTTTGCTGGCTTGATTCAATATTTCCATTGCATTATACAATTCTCATTTCCATGGTTATAACCACCTTGAGATCTAGCAATGATGGCCGCGCTTGCACACTATAGGAAAAAGTGCTATCCTATGCATCCTCATACAGTCCTGGCTGCCAGAGAGGCTGATGCTTTTTCCTATAGTTTGCAAGCATGGTCACCACTGCTGTATTGCAGGATGGTCATAACTAGTATTGAGCGAATGAAAGCATTGGAAGTGCAATTCTGACTTGACACTAATCTGAATTTGCTCACGTTTCATGGTATACAAATTATTATTTTTTTTTCTAAAATGCAAGATCTCCCATAATGCTGTGAAGCCAGCCAATCTGCTGTTATTCATCCCCCCGAGATGTCACAACCCTATGAAAATCTGATCCTTCATGGTCTCCACCATTTCACAGTGAACTGAGCATAAAGAGAGACGTGGCAAGCACTCCTGCTCTAGGGACAATGCTGAAAACAGTTTAAAAAAGAATATTGGAGAAGCGGAGTGTAGGGACAGTGCAGGGAGATCGTAGGGAGAGTTTTTTGAGACTGCAGGTAGAAAATTAGGAGACACTGCAGCTTGAGTGTAATCGCTGCATGCATCTTGTTCAACTGCTGAGACATTCATAATGAATTCAGTACTTTACTGATAGACTTGCTGTGCATCAGTATTAAAGGGTGGTCTAATATCTCGCCACATGCATCTTGTTCAACTGTTGCCACATTCATAGTTCATCCGTTATTTTAAAGATAGACTTACTGTGCCTCAGTATTAAAGAGCAGTCTATTATATTGTTGTGTGCATCTTGTTAATTTGTTGCAACATTAATAGTTAATCCGTTATCTGACAGATAGTCTTACTGTTCCTCAGTATTAAAGGGCGGTCTAATATTTTGCCACATGCATCTTGTTCAACTGCTGCCATATTCATAGTAAACCCGTTATTTTACAGATAGACTTACTGTGCCTCAGTATTAAAGGGCGGTCTAATATATTGCCGCTTGCATCTTGTTCAACTGCTGCCACATTCATAGTTAATCTGTTACATTACTGATACAGTTACTGTACACTATGACCAACAGACAGTTGTCTGGGCCCTCCAAAGGAATGGTCAGTGGCAAAAATGTTGCTGTAGCAGCCACAAGTACCAGTAGTAGAAGGGAGGTTGGTAGTAGCCGCAGTAACAGGTCAGAGCTGCAACTATAATCCAGCGGTCGTGTTTTGACCAACAATTCAGCTGTACTGGAAAGGTTGACTCACTCTGAAAGTTGAGTAGGAGCACATGTTGCGAGAGGTCAGAGTCGTGCGCAAGTGACAGGTGGGGGTGACATAAGTGACAAAAAACAGATATAGATGATGATGTTGCTGATCGCACATGGGAGCCAGGGAAGAGGAGGCATTGTCATCTTCAGGGGACTAGGGTGTAAGTGTGCCCACAAGACAGTAGGGTGGAAGGGTGCCCATGAAATCGCAAGGTGGAAGAGTGCCTGTGAGACAGCAGGGAGGAAACAGTGGGAGATCTGCAGCCAAACACAGGATGGGGTACACTGTCTGCTACATGGGAGACTAACTGTGAGGAACACACTATCAGTACACAGGTTCATGAAATCAGCGACAGGAAGGCATCACTCAGTGGTGGAGGGAGAATGTCATATGCGGCATTGTGGTAATTTTTCACCAAGTTGCTTCCTCTGCCAGTCAGGGTAATGTCAGCTCCAGTAAGCAGGGGATCAGGAGAGCAGGACAGGCCAGACAGGTGCTGGTAGTGGGAGACTCAATTATTAGGGGTACAGATAGGGCAATCTGTCATAAAGATCTTCGAACGATGTGTTGCCTTTCTGGCGCTTGAGATTGACACATCGCGGATCAGGTTGACAGATTACTGGGAGGGACTGGAGAAGATCCAGCAGTCATGGTCCATATCGGAACCAATGACAAAGTTAGAAGTAGGTGGAACGTCCTTAAAAATGATTTTAGGGATTTAGGTCAAAAGCTTAGGGCAAGGACCTCAAAGGTAGTATTTTTCAAAATACTACCTGTACCTCAAACCACACAAGAAAGGGAGCAGGAGATTAGAAAGGTTAACAAGTGGCTCAAGAACTGGTGTAGGAAGGAGGGGTTTGGGTTCCTGGAGAACTGGGCTGACTTCTCTGTTGGCTACAGGCTCTATCATAGTGATGGGCTGCACCTCAATAGAGAAGGGGCAGCTGTGTTGGGGGAGAAGATGGCTAGAAGGTTGGAGGAGTGTTTAAACTAGGGACTGGGGGGGGAGGGTAAGTACATTATAGGATGGGAAGATAGTGCAGATAGAGACCAGGGGCAAGGTAGTGTAAATGGGGGAGGAATGGAAGGCAGGACTAAAACAGTTCAGAAGGAAAGGTGTAGGGTAAAAAATATAAATAAACCTCTTAAATGTATACTAATGCCTGAAGCCTGACTTATAAAACTGGGGAACTGGAATTAGTGATGTGTGAGGAGGACTATGACATAGTGGGAATAACTAAGACATGGCTGGATGATAGCTATGACTGGGCAAGTGGGCAGTTAATGTACAGGGTTCCAGTCTGTTTAGAAAGGATCGCCAAAACCAGAGATGGGGAGGGGTCTGCCTTTATGTAAAGTCCTGTCTAAAACCCAGAGTCCGGGAAGATATAAGTGAGGGACATGAACATTTGGAATCACTGTGGGTAGAAATACATTGAGGCAAAACCAATAATAAATTACTAATAGGAGTTTATTATAAACTGCCTAATATACCAGAGTCCACAGAAAATCTACTACTAAATGATATAGACGAGGCAACAAATCATTATGAGGTTGTTATTATGGGGGACTGTACTGTAACTACACAGATATACACTGGGAAACTGAAACCTGTATATCTCATAAAGAAAACAGGTTCTTGGCAATAACCAAAGACAATTACCCTTCCCAATTGGTCCAGGACCCAACTAGAGGAACGGCCATACTGGACTTAGTATTAACCAATAGACCTGACAGAACAACAGATGTGCAGGTTGGGCTACACCTAGGAAATAGTGACCATAAAGTAATAATGTCTAAAAGACAATAATATGCGTGCAATCATCCAACTGTGCAGAAGCTGAACATGCACCTGGCCAAGTTACTGGTACTTTAGTCCCTCCCTTTCCATGACTCTGTATATTTCAAGAACTGATGGCTTGATCCCAGCCAAGGTTTAGGGTCCCAAGCTGAACTACTTTTCCAAAAAAGCTGTACCAGCCCTGCACACACACATTGTGCATAAGGTGGGCCAGTGTTTGGGCCTCTCAGCATCTGGTAGAATTCACGTCAGCGCTGACGTATAAAGGTCAAGGAAAATATATTTCGTTCACAGCCCACTGGGTAATTTTAATTCTGGACCAGGCACACCAGCATCTTGGCCAGGTGATGTCAATGCCGCCTCCGTGTTGTAATGCTGGGATTTCTACACCAATGTCATCCGCTGCCTCCTCCTCCTCCATCTTGTCCTCACCTCCCCTCTAGGCACAGTTCACAGTGGTCCTCCAGCATGTCACCTATGCAAAGCTAGTCATGGTCAGCCTTGGTGAATTGAGCCACACTGGGAAGGAACTGCTTGGCGTTAAAAATTGAGAAAGTAAACACTGTCTTCCTCACCAAATGGAGATAATAACCATGGCTACTGATAACAGGAAGAACATTTTGTCTGTGCTGTGTCAAGGTGGACTGACCCATGCGCCCTGCATGACGCACATCTTTAATCTTGTTTCCACCCAGTTTCTCAAGTCCCACTGAACTGTAAGAGGTGTTAAAAATGTCCAGGAATATGTCTAATATGCGACTTTCCACTGCTTGCTTGTTAACTGCCCGTATGAGCAGAGGAAGGCGATCAATGATTTCTTAAAGTAGCAGACGGACATATCTACTCCCCTGTGTAATTTCCATGTTAGCTAGTGGCAGCTTATGCTTGACACTTGCTCAAACAATCTGTCCAGCATGAATTACTGTACAAGGGAATGGGAATGTCACACAATAGACAATGACAAATCAGTCTGCTCTGAAACTACAGGTTCAATGTGGCCTACAATTTAATAAAACAGAGGCATATTCTTCAGCACCTGACAGAGCCCTTTGGATAAATATAATGTCTGACAAACCTTTTGCAGCAATAGGTTGAGCACATATGTACTTTTTAGAGCAGAGAAGTGAATGGAGACTATCCTTCCAAACATACTGTTGAGAAGCCACAATGTGCCTAATCAAGTTAATGTTCTGTTCTAGTCAGTGTGAAAAGAGACAGAGGGCAACAATTTGCTGATTATGTGGTTTCTTTTCGACAGACTCAAGTAGTAGACATGAAACTTTGGTGTGGAGAAAGCAGCCGAAGAGCACTGTTTTACTGCTGAGCACTAGATGAAGGACACTTAAGAGGAAGGTGGGAACCTTCAAACAGAGAAAGGTGTCATGCATTTTTAGACAATTATGGTGACCTCTTTAGCAGAGTTACCTGGTCATGTTGTTTTGCATCTGTACTCACATTGTTCAGATAATCCAGTCGGCCATAAAAGACATCCGCTGTCTATGTCTGTAGTTACAAATTAATGTACCTAAAGTCAATATATACTGGAGAGTGAATCTGGATCGCACATCCTCAACACTATGCTTTTGATGTAATGACTGTCTCAGCATGATTACGTGGCGTATCCGCCAAATATGTAATACATAGTATGCTGTGCATAAGAGGCATTAGTATACAGTTTGATCAAAGAGCATAGGCCCACTTTCCACGACAAGGAAGCCTCTGCAAGTGGGAAACTACTCTAACCTATAAATACCAAAAGGGACTACAGATGAGTCCAAGTAGACTATTAAACAAATGCACATCCAATAAATTATGAAGTAAAATAATCAATTTATTAGTAGAAAAACTAGACAAGACACACAAAAAACCTAAAAATTGTATACAATGTTTGACAAGTGTGGGTACAATGACCCTACACAACGGCGGAGTCCAGGGTATAATATCACATATACACAATCTAAATGATGTACAGGCTACTGCAGGATCACATGTGCAAAATGTGCTAGGTCCAAATAACAGCATAGAACATCAACATACCCAGCAACATGAATATATAAAGTTTAGAAAGAACCTGTGCCTGGTGCCCCCATGTGGACCCCCGCCGACCAAAAAATGCCCCACGCGTATCGCCGGCAACGTCCGGCTTCGTCAGGGGTAATTTGCTCAATGTGCATCCAGCCCTATATACATAAGTTAATTAGGCAATGTTTCTCACCTGCACATGTATAATCGTTTAAGCATGGCTGCGCGGAAGTCAGAGCGCGTTTGGAAACATATACCGGAAGTGAGGTAACAGGAAGTGACTCATAGAGCCATGAGACTAAGAGTGGAACGCATATGCGTGTCAAATGCAGGAAAGCCCGGTCACGTGACCGCAACTGACACGCAAGTTGCGCTCCAAATGTCCGGACATAGTCAAAGGATCATATAATATCAAATGGAACGCAATGTGCGCTCCTACCAACAAAGCCTTATGCAAAAAGCATGTATGGGAACCGTGCATGATTAATTAATTGCAAAAATGAACAATCACATATAAATAAATAGAGCAATAATCAATACCAAATCTGTAAAGAATATTAAATACATTAAGTCCACAATGAAATAAAGTGCATGTGCAGAATAGTGCAGAAAAAATAAATAAATAAATAAATAAAAAATAATAAAATAAAATTATAAAATGTGAAAAAAGAAACGTGCAAGAGTGAAAAGTGCAAAAGTGACAAGTGCAAATGTGAGAAAAAAGGGAATAAATAATTAAAATAATATAAAAATTATTATCAAATTCGAATATACATAATCAAATATGAATCAAGCAAATTACATACATTATTTCATGAAATACATAGAGACATAATTAAATACCCCAAATAATTATTTATAAAGAGAAATACAAACTATTTTATATAACCATCATGAACTCTAACCTATAAATGGCGCAGCCGTGCGCGGCGACCACCGGCGCCCCAGCACCGAAGCAGCAGCGGACAGCGGGACCCAGGAGCCACACAGCAACCCCACTGTGCAGCAAAGCCTCCTTGGCTCTGGGACCCCCCGCCAGCACAGCACTGAGGCAGCAATGGCAGACACGCAGTACTGCACCATGTGAACGAGTGCAAAGAGCTCACCCAGTTACGACCCTCAGGAAATGCATCTGAGAGATAGTAGGAGTTTATAAACCCCTTGTAGCTAAGGCTAATTAAAAACACCTAGTCCAAATGGGGAGGAGTGCTGATACCAGAGGGGGGAAAAAGAAAACAAATAATTACAATATATACTGGAGAGTGAATCTGGATCGCACATCCTCAACACTATGCTTTTGATGTAATGACTGTCTCAGCATGATTACGTGGCGTATCCGCCAAATATGTAATACATAGTATGCTGTGCATAAGAGGCATTAGTATACAGTTTGATCAAAGAGCATAGGCCCACTTTCCACGACACTGTGTGGCTCCTGGGTCCCGTAATCATGCTGAGACAGTCATTACATCAAAAGCATAGTGTTGAGGATGTGCGATCCAGATTCACTCTCCAGTATATATTGTAATGTACCTAAAGTGACTTGCACTTTGGCAGAGATTAAAACATTAAAACATTTAGCACCTATTCTCTTCATATGCTTTATTACAGTCTATAAATAAAATTGATGTTTTTTTTTTAGAATAACTTGGTTGATAGGGTTTTTAGAATTGATGGTTAGTTTTTTTTAGTGAATTAGGGAGAAAAAGGTTTCATGAAATCCCGACAGCGTCCCTCATGACAGAGAACTGTCTGCAGCATTTCAGAGAAAATATACTTAAAATATGTCTAGTTATACATATATGGCATATCATTCAGACAGCCTGTTCCTGCAGAGAAAAGCCTGCCAAAGTTATCTGGACCTGGCTTTGCTGGGTGCTACTGGAATGTCTGCCAGCCCCATTAACTATAATGGGGGCTGGCGGAAAACCAACTGCAACCCGGCAAATATACAAAGAAAAAGCCAGTCAGAAACCACTAGGCATAGCAGTTTTTGTTCGGATGATTCCCAACATTCTATGCCTGAACAGCCTGCCGGAAGGATGTACAGTAGCACACATGTGAAAGTGGGCTTGAGCAGCAAGAGTTAGCTGTATGGTTTCACCCTGCCCTATGTGGATGGATTGATAGGTCTCTCTCTTTTGGTACACACACATATTCACACATACACACAATGAGACTCTTGAAAAAGCTGAGCAAGGCTCATTTTCAAAATTGTGTTTTTGATAAAACACCTCAGTGTTTTATCTCTTTTAATATAGCTCTCTAATGAGAGACTCTATCATTAATTTACACTGTCATAAGGAGTCACAGGCATTATTTTTGGCTGATGTATACACTTGTAGGGTAGAACCACATGTGGAATATGTACTGCAGATGTCCCATAGCAAAATTGCATCTGGAAACTCTGCAGCAAATACATTAATTTCAAAAAAATTATTAACAGCATTCCACAGAAAGTTTCCACAAGAAATCCACAGCACATTTAATTCACTGCAGATTTCTGACTCAGATTTTAACCTACATGATAAAACCTGTGGCAAATAATCAGGAAAATTTGTGTTAAAATCTGTATGCAACTCAAAATCTGTGGCAGATTATACCCAACAAAATATGTGGTACCCTTACACTGGTGATTTTCCCAAATGATTTGGTGAATCTTTCTTTCCTCTAAATTATGTCTCTAGAATTTTATTTTCCATTCAAATTTCTTCAGATTTTCCACACGGGCACAAACCCTAAATTTCCCCTTTTGTCATTTTAATCAATAATATTTCCAAATATTATTAAATAAGAAGTAAGTTGCTTATTAAATAAATGTATCTGAAGTGTCTCAATTACTTTGCCATCTAAACACTTTACACTTAAATAAAACCTTCTTCAACATAAAGTTGAAGCTAACACCTAAAGAATGAGTGTAATGTCTTTCTCAGTTTTCTTCCAGGCAACATATGGCCCTACCAAATCCTTTAAGATTGAAGTACAATTTTTATATTTGCAACATTGTAGTATACAAAGGCACACTTTGTTTCACCTGTGTGAGAGAATAGGCCTAAACATGTAAAAATGTAATCATTTCAGTAAATTGTCAAAATGAATGACACTAAAAAATATGGATCAGACAAAATTAGTGGAAAGAAATTAAGCAAATGAACACACCTGCAAAATACCAAACATTTCATGACTTATGTTTAATGTTTAAAATTGAAGTTGTAAGTATGGAAGAAGTAATATATGTCAGTGAGCACATGATGATTGGGTCCCTAGGGATATTATTTTAAACAACAAATATATAAGCTGTCAAAGTGACTTGGCTCAATGACTTTCAGATTTTACACATCATAAAAATATGTGTGTAAGCTTCAACAAACTATAGACTAATGTAGACATTGATGGAAAAAACACCAGTGTATGATATGTAATTGCCCTTCACTGAGCATTGTTGTGCTAAACAGTTTTCAAATCAGTATCTTTAGAAGGCAGTGTTTCTGCGTTTTGCCCCTCAGATAGGGGACTGGCTGGCTTAGTGAGATTCCTTTTATGCAGCACAGAAGGCTACTCTTATTACAGAAACCCAGAAGTTTATGGAGGCTTTTTTTAGGTGAAACCCTATGGCAAATATTCTAAATTTCAAACTACACATGGCAGTACCAGGTTCACAATGATGTCTATTTGTCATCTATATTTGGTCCAATGCATACTAACGTAGTAAAAGAACTTTGAAAACAGTGGCTGATATATTTAAATGACCTCTAAGGAGTCATGAGAGTAGAGCTGCTCTTCTGGTCTGTCGCTTTGCTGGCATAAATGATGTCTTACAGGTCAGGCAAATGAGCACAAGCCGCCACCAGCAGCATCAAACACATGATCAGTGATCAGTAGGAGTACAGAAGAAGGTATAGCCACAATAGAAACAAAGCTTCTGATGTTCATCAAAGAGGACATACCCAACTAATCTTTATTAATATTTATACTTTACACATGATATACAAATATAGACAAGCTAAAATTGACTCTGATAACACATATCACTGTGTTATCTTGTGCCATCTTTAGACAAAAGCCATTGAAATAAATTGAAAGGGTTAGTTTTTGTGCATTTTTTTTTACTTAAATTAACCATCAAGTTTAGCTCAGCTGCATCTGCACAGTATATATGTGTGGGTTGATGTTTTTTTTCAAAATATCTTTATTAGGCCTCATGCACACGACGTATATATTTTCTGGTCCACAAAAAAACGATCCACAAAAGATACATATGAAATCCGTGTGCATTTCGTATTTTGCGGAACGGAACAGCTGGCCCCTAATAGAACAGAACATGTCCTATTTTTTTGCGGGAGCGGAAATACTGACCTACGGAAAAGGAATGCACACAGAGTATCTTCCGTTTTTTTGCAGACCCATTGAAATGAATGGTTCCGTATATGGTCCACAAAAAAACCTGGAACGGAAACGGAATGAAAATATGTTTGTGTGCATGAGGCCTTATTCAAATCAAATTCTAATTGTCCATTCTATATCCAAATTCATTGTGATACACTTAAACATAAATTATCTTGCTAGCTGTTTTATGTCTATATGATTTAAAAGGCATTTATTAGAGATGAGCGAATTGACTTCCGAAGAAACATCCGAAGTCAATTCGCGTAAAGCTTTGTCCTAATACTGTATGGAGCAGGAGCTCCGTACAGTATGAGAATGTATTGGTTTGATAAGCCGAAGTTATTGCTTTGCGAATTCTCGCAAAACTTTACATAATAACTTCATAAATTCATTTGTACTGGAAAAATTTTTTTTTTCCCAAACTCGGGTTCAGTTAAAAGGTACCACTCATTGGAGCCAATACATTCTGATACTGTACGGAGCTCTTGCTCCGTACAGTATTAGAATAAAGTTTTATGCGAATCGACTTCGGATGTTTCATCCCAAGTCGATTCGCTTATCCCTAGAATTTATCTCAGAATTGGTCTCTCAATGATTTTGGCAGGTAAGTGTGTTCATGAGAATTCTATCTTAATGGATGTCAGCAGGAAAAGGCTTTGATTGTCATTTGATCTGAGATTATTAATTTGTCTAACCTTGCCATTTTGTGCCTCCAAAGACTCTGCATTTTGGAATAATATTTTAAACATTTTGTTCCATAAAAAGAAAGAAATATTTTGCTAAGTACTTGTGCCGATGACTTCTTTAGATCACCTAGAAGATTAAGTGCCATAAAGAGGTCACAGTTAAGCTATCAAAATATATAATATACAAATGGAAAACGATATTCTTAAAGCATTTATACCTGACATTGCTTTTTAATATAATATATAATTTTAAAAAAATCATTTGTAAAACCTAAACTAATGAATAAATAAACAAGAAAGGAAGAAAAATATTGTTGTTACATACTTTTGTAGCTCCTATCTACTGCTAGTGAAAGGGAGCAATTTCTAGTGTCCTGAGTAGGGTTTAGCGAACCCGAACTGTAAAGTTCGGGTTCGTACCGAACATTACGGTTTTACGAACCCGGACCCAAACCTTTCCGTAAAGGTTCGGGTTTGTTGTTTGGCAATTTCTTCCAGCTTTTTGAAAGGCTGCAGGGCAGCCAATCAACAAGCGTTTCACTACTTTGCCCTAAAAAGCCATCACAGCCATGCCTACTATTGGCATGGCTGTGATTGGCTAAGTGCAGCATGTGACCCAGCCTCTATTTAAGCTGGAGTCACATAGCGCCGCACATCACTCTGCTGCTCTTGGTGTAGGGACAGGCTGCTGCTGGTGCCCTCAGGGAGAGATTAGAAAAACCTATTTTAAAATTTTTGCAGTGCATTTCTGTAGTTGCTGTAATAAACCCGTACTGTTGTGCCACAGAGTACGTTTGCATACAACGCTGAAAAACCTATTTTAAAATTTAGCAGTGACATACAGCATTTTTGTATTTGGGGGAAAAAAACCCGTATTGTTGTTCCACAGACCACTTTTGAATAGAACGCTGAAAAACCTATTTTAAAATTTAGCAGTGACATACTGCATTCCTGTATTTGGGGGAAATAAACTCGTATTGTTGTTGCACAGAGCAGTTTGGCATACAACGCACAAAAACCTATTTTAAAATTTAGAAGTGACATACTGCATTTCTGTAGTTTGTTGCAATAAACACTGGTTTTGTGCTGCATAGCAGATCTGAAGCCTACCCTGTATTTCAGTCATTTTAAGTAACCTTTTGAACTCCGCTTTTACATAGTTGGTTGCAAAAACACAGGTTTTGTGGTAGATAGCACATTAGTAGTATACACTGCATTTCTGACAGTCAAATTAAACCGTTAACTTCTGCTTTTACATTGTTGGTTTGAAAAATCAAATTATTTGTTATAGTGAAGTAATTGTATTGAATTGCTCCGTTACACTGCAGTGTGACCTAAATAAATTTATTCTGTTTATGACACGGGCACTGCCTTACTGTTAGTGAACTTAATTGTTGACTATTGACAGTTAAATTAGATTGGTGGGTGAATGCAAATAATGAGGAAAACATCAAATAAGGGATGTGGGCATGGTCGTGGTGGGGTTGGTTGAGCTCCTGTTGCTGGGAGAGGACATGGTCGTTTAGCGCCAACTACAGGTCCAAGTGAAACACCTTCCTCAGGTGTGAATAGGCGACAGAACCTGCAGTGTTATTTGGTAGACCCGAATGCCGCTCTACGAATAGTGAGGCCAGAACAAGTACAGGCGCTAGTAGATTGGGTGGCTGACAGTGCCTCCAGTACCTTAACATTGTCTCCTACCTCTGAAAGCTCAGAGTTGGCACCTGCAGCCCATGCCCATCAGTTTTTCACCTCACTCCCTTGCAAATCAGCCAAGCAATCTGAGCCCCAAGTCATGCAGCAGTCTCTTGTGCTTTTTGATGACTCTGCTCCAAGGGTTTCCCAGGGCCATAACCATAGCCCTGCTCCAGAAGTGGAAGAGATTGAGTGCAAGGATGCCCAATCACTTAGGTTAGAGGATGAGGACATGGGAAGACCACCGCAAAACATCTCTGATTATGACGAAACACAGGTGCAAACTGCTGCGGCTTTCTGCGGTGTGCAGAAGGACAAAGAAGTCAGGGGTGAAGACTGGGTGGAAGATGATGTTGAGAACGATGAGGTCCTACACCCGAAAATATACCACTTAAATCCATGTTATTCATGGGTGGTGGAAAAGTCATATTTTTTAAGGCCAGGAATTACTTTTGTGATCTGCGCTGCATATGTGCCGGGGACAATAATATAGTTAATCCGTCTGGGAGTTCAGGGGTTGACATATTCAATTTTTTACTGTCAAGTAACCCTGCACTGCATAGGTGACAGGGAATTTGAAAAATCTTCTTTTAAATTGTTGGGTGCAATATTACAATTTTTGCCATGAATAAACCCCTCCTCTGCCTGGGTGCCAGGGGCCTACATTTTTAAAAATCGTCTGTTCCATTGGTGGGTGACATTAACCCCGTTTTGCCTTGAATTAACCCATCCTCTGCCTGGGTGCCAGGGGCCTACATTTCTAAAAATCGCCTGTTCCATTGGTGGGTGACCTGAACCCCGTTTTGCCTTGAATTAACCCATCCTCTGCCTGGGTGCCAGGGGCCTACATTTCAAAAAATCGCCTGTTCCATTGGTGGGTGATATGAACCCTGTTTTTCCGTGAATAAACCCCTCCTCTGCCTGGGTGCCAGGGACCTACATTTATAAAAATCATCTGTTCCAATGATGGTGACGTTAACCCCGTTTTGCCGTGAATTAACCCCTCCTCTGCCTTGGTGCCAGGGGCCTACATTTCTAAAAATCGTCTGGTACATTGGCCGGAACCATCGAACATGAACTTCCAGGTGTCCGCAAAACTCTAGTCCTGAGTTTACTGACAGAATAGCAGGAATTATTCCCAGACCAGTTTATAAAATCATCCAGGTGATAGAGCTGAGCTACTGAGCATGTATTACCACCAACACTTGGCAAATTAAGTGGATGTTTAAAGTGAGAATCAAAAGGAACACCAGGGTTTGCCATAACAAATTTGCACTTGAAATATCTACACCGTGCTTGTTCTTTTGTATGGTCCTTCTGATTTTTAGATTTGAATGTGCTATCGGAATGTGTTTTCTGTGGTGGAACCAACATTACTATTTGAATATACCTCTATGTTATTTTTAATATCTCTGCTCTACAGATGTTTCCGTTCTTACCTTTCCTCCGGGCTCAAGATGTGTGACACAAAATTACCAGCTTTTATAGAATCAAAAATAGGATTAACAACTACAGGACCGCCTAACGCACGGATGCGTTCGGCGGGCGGTCCTGTAGTTCTGATCTGACGCATCGGCGCGTCATCTCGCGAGACACGAGACTTGCTGTGAAGACTTCACAGTGCCGCGCTTCTCAGGAGTTCTACTGCAGTCTGCCAGCGATGATCAATCGCTGGCAGGCTGTAGATGCTAAATAAATAGCATCAAACAAGCAGTGGCGTTGCTAGGGCTGGTGTCACCCGGTGCGGTAGAAAATGGTGTCACCCCAGACCCCCCCCCCCCGAAGCAATAATGTTTTAGGCATATAACTAAAAATAACAGATACTCACTAGTGCTTAGGCCTCTTTCACACTTGCGTTTTTCCTTTCCGTGCTAGAGTTCCGTCCTCGGGGCTCTAAGGCGGAAAGATACTGATCAGGATTGTCCCAGTGCATCTTGAATGGAGAGAAATCCGTTCAGGATGCATCAGGATGTCTTCAGTTCAGTATTCAAACGTTTTTACCGTTGAAAAATCCACAGCATGCTGCGGATTTTCCTTGGAGCCAAAAACTGAAGGCATGCCTCAGGGCGGATCTGGAATTAATGCCCATTGAAAAGCATTAATCCGGACCCGACTTTAAGCTAAATGTTGTTTTGGCGCATCGCCGGATCTGACGTTTACCTTTCTGAATGGTAACCATGGTAGCTAGGACGCTACTAAAGTCCCGGCTGCCATGGAAAAGCATGGGGAGCCAGGAGGAGCTACTTACCGTCCGTGCGGCTCCCAGGGTGCTCCACAATGGCGACACAGCGCCCTACATCACATGGATAATGTGATCATGCGGCGTAGGGCGCTGTGGCGTCATTGTGGAGCGCCCAGGAGCCACACGAAGGTAAGTAGCTTCTCCCTGGCTCCCTACTTCATGGCAGCCGGGACTTAGTAGCGTCCTGGCTGCCATAGTAACACTGAAAGCATTTTGAAGACTGATCAGTCTTCAAATGTTTTCAGGTGTGTTGCGTTGTGACGGATCCGGTGGGCATTTCGGCGACGGAAGTGCAAGCCGGATCCTCACAACGGTAGTGTGAAAGGGCCTTAGTTATTAATTCACTTACAGTCCGGTGTGTGCGAGTGTCTTCACATATAACTAAAGAGGAATTGCTGCTGTTATGTTAATGGATGCTATAACATTGCACCATCCTTCTGAACATACATCTGTCATCCGCCTTACCTCATGATCCTGGAGCTGTGCTGTAGAGCTCGGCGGCCACTGTACAGCACAGCTCCAGGATCATGAGGTAAGGCGGATGACAGATGTGATGAATGGTGCATATGTTATAGCATCCATTAACATCAGCAACAAGTCTGGGCTGGTTCAGGCTGTGCTGTGCCTGTGTGAGTGACGTGACCTGGGCCGGCGACCCCCGCCCGCAGCTCACCTGGTCCTGGTCCTGTGTGCAGCAGCTGGCTTCTCCTCTGTGTGGTCCTGGTATCTTCGCTATGCTTCAATCGGCTTGAAGACTGTACTTTTCAGCCCTATAAGACTATAACACACACATAGGTTTTAGAGGAGTATAATAAGAAACAATATTTTCCACTATACCTCAGGTCAGACCACCAATGTTAATCACACCTCAGATCAGCCCCCGTGTCAGCCGTCAGCCCCCATCCATCATGCCCCCCATGTCAGCCGTGAGCTCCGATCCTTCATTTCTTTTCTTCCCCTCCAGGCTCCATGGCACAAACAGACATTTTGTGATTGTCCCCCATCATTTCTCTTTCTCACCCCCAGGATTGAGGCGCACATAGTGCCCCATAATAATGTGCCAGTAACACGTGCCTCTCCATGCCACCACATGTGCTAGTAATAAGTGCCTCTCTTGTGCCTCCCCATGTGCCAGTAGCCCCCTTATTGTGTGCCAGTAGCCCCCACATATGTGCCAGTAGCCATCTCCCTTATGTGCCATTAGGCCCCCTCATGTGCCATTAGGCCCCCCTCATGTGCCATTAGTCCCCCTCATGTGCCATTAGTCCCCCTCATGTGCCATAGGTCCCCCTCATGTGCCATTAGTCCCCCTCATGTGCCAGTAGCCGTCCCTTTATGTGCCAGTAGCCGTCCCTTTATGTGCCAGTAGCCGTCCTTTATGTGCCAGTAGCCGTCCCTTTATGTGCCAGTAGCCGTCCCTTTATGTGCCAGTAGCCGTCCCTTTATGTGCCAGTAGCCCCTTTAGTGCCAGTAGCCCCTTTATGTGCCAGTAGCCCCTTTAGTGCCAGTAGCCCCCTTTAGTGCCAGTAGCACCCTTTGTGTGCCAGTAGCCCCTTTAGTGCCAGTAGCACCCTTTGTGTGCCAGTAGCACCCTTCGTGTGCCAGTAGCCCCCTTTAGTGCCAGTAGCCCCTTTAGTGCCAGTAGCCCCTTTAGTGCCAGTAGCACCCTTTGTGTGCCAGTAGCACCTTTGTGTGCCAGTAGCCCCCTTTAGTGCCAGTAGCCCCTTTATGTGCCAGTAGCCTCTGTTAGTGCCAGTAGCCCCTGTTAGTGCCAGTAGCCCCTGTTAGTGCCAGTAGCACCCTTTAGGTGCCAGTAGCCCCTTTAGTGCCAGTAGCCCCCAAAAAAAAAAAAAAAGAACACTTGTACTTACCTCCAGCGATGCGATGCAGGCCTCTTCCGGCCTGTGTCTCGAGCTGTACGGCTCCGGCGGCGCAATGACGCCATCGCGCCGCCGGAGCCGGCCTCTGATAGGCTGCCGGCCTAGTGCTGGCAGCCTAACAGAGGAACTGGGAGAGAGGACACGCCTCTCCCTCCTCTGCTGCTGCTCCGCACGGAGATGAGCGCAATGCAAGCGCTCATCTCCGTCGCGTCTGCCAACAGTCAGTCCGCCCCTGGTGACACCCCATCAGACTGGTGTCACCCGGTGCGGACCGCACCCCCCGCACCCCCCTCGCAACGCCACTGCAAACAAGTATATCAGACGCTGTTTTGTTAACAGCGTCTGATATACCTGCTACCTGATCCTCTGGTGGTCCCATTTGCTGGGATCGACCACCAGAGGACCAGGTAGCTATGTAAAGTTGCACCAAACACTACACTAACCCCCCCCACCCCCCCTCACTTATTAACCCCTTGTTAACCCCTTAATCACCCCTGTCATTGATTACACCCCTTGTAAGGCTCCATTCAGACGTCCATATGTGTTTTGCGGATCCGTGAATTCACGGATCCACAGATCCTCAAAACACGGACACCGGCAATGTGCTTTCCGCATTTTGCAGATGCGCACATTGCCAGAACTATATAGAAAATGCTTTTTCTTGTCCGCAATTGTGGACAAGAATAAGACATGTTCTATATTTTTGCGGAACGGAAGTGCAGACCCGGAAGCGCGGATCCGTAATTCCGGATCCGAGCGGGACAAAGCCTGTCTCCATAGAAATGAATGGGTCCGCAATTCCGTTCCGCAAACAGAATTGCGGCCGTGTGAATGGGGCATAAGGGTCCCTTATCACTGCCAGTTAGTTAGCTACTTGTTAGGTAGCTAGCGCCCAGCCCACGGCACCGCAGTCACTGATTTTGGCAGAGATTTTTTCATCCACGATGATCGATGCGAATGAAAAAATCTGTGCCGTTCATTTTTTATTTTTTTTCAGCCCAGGGACTGAACGGAAAAAAAAAAATCTCATTACCCGTATGCTCAAAATAAGGAGAATCGCAGAAACTCCTAATGCTGGCCATACATGTAATGATTGCGGAGACCCTCAAATGCCAGGGCAGTACAAACACCTCACATGTGACCCCATTTTAGAAAGAAGACACCCCAAGGTATTCCGTGAGAAGCGTGAGAATCCAAATGCGTAAAATGCCTTAGAAATCCTAGGTTATGAGTTAGCCTCTTGGCTGTAGAGTCGCCATATGTAGATGTCGTAGGAGAAGTGCAGTTCTTTGGGTGTATTTTTATATATACCCATATCTTTGTGTGAGAAATAGAGATATTTCTCTCACCCAACATGGCTATATATGTAAAAATACACCTCAAAACACATTGCCCTACTTCTCCTGAGCACGGCGATACCACATGAGTGACACTTTTTGCAGCCTGGGTGCGCAAAGGGGCCCAAATTCCAACGAGTACCTTTTAGGCTTTTACATGGCTGCTCACACTTAGCCTCGCCCAAAATGCCAGAACAGTAAACACACCCACAATGACCCCATTTTGGAAAGAAGACACCCCAGTATTCGCTGAGGGGCATAGTGAGTCCATGAAAATTAAACTTTTGTCAAAAGTTAGCGGAAAGGAGACTTAGTGAGAAAAACAATAACAAATCAATTTCCGCTATCTTGTGCCAAAAGAAAATCTTCTATGAACTGCCATGCCCTCACGGAATACCTTGGGGGTCTTCTTCCAAAATGGGTTCACATGTGTGGTATTTATACTGACCTGGCATTTTAGGGGCCCCAAAGCGTGAGAAGAACAATGCGTAAAAATGCTCTCCTAAAAGGTACTCATTGAATTACGGCCCTTTGCGCATCTTGGCTGCAAAAGTGTCACCATAGTGTTATCGCCGTAGAAGTAGGCAAGTGTTTGGGGTGCATTTTTACATATACCCATACTTGTGAGAGAAATATCTCTGTAAATGACAACTTTTTAAATTTTTTTATACAAAGTTGTCAATTTACAGAGATATTTCTCTCACCCAGCATGGGTATATGTAAAAATACACCCTAAAACACATTGCCCTACTTCTCCTGAGTACGGCGATACCACATGAGTAACACTTTTTGCAGCCAAGATGCGCAAAGGGCCCTAAATCCAACGAGTACCTTTAGGTTTTACAGGGCATGTTACGATTTGATTCTCACGCTTAGGCACCTAAAATGCCAGGACAGTAAACACACCCTACAAATGACCCCATTTGGAAAGAAGACACCCTGCAAGGTATTCGCTAAGGGGCATAGTCGAGTCCATGAAGAATTTATACTTTTTGTCACAAGTTAGCGGAAATTGCGATTGTCTTTGTGAGAAAAGTCTATACAAAGTCACATTTCCACTATCTTGTGCCAAAAATAAAATCTTCTATGAACTTACCATTCCCCTCACGGATCACCTTGGGGTGTCTTCTTTCCAAAATGGGGTCACATGTGGGGTATTTATACTGATCCTGGCATTTTAGGGGCCCCTAAAGCGTGAGAAGAAGTCTGAATCAAATGCGTAAAAATGCCCTCCTAAAAGGTACTCATTGGAATTAGGGCTCCTTTGCGCACTTGGCTGCAAAAGTGTCACTCATGTGGTATCGCCGTACTCAGGAGAAGTAGGGCAATGTGTTTTGGGGTGTATTTTTACATATACCCATACTTTGTGTGAGAAATAACTCTGTAAACGACAACTTTTTAAATTTTTTTATACAAAGTTGTCAATTTACAGAGATATTTCTCTCACCCAACATGGGTATTTGTAAAAATACACCCCTAAACACATTGCCCTACTTCTCCTGAGTACGGCGTTACCACATGAGTAACACTTTTTTGCAGCCTGGGTGCGCAAAGGGGCCCAAATTCCAACGAGTACCTTTAGGTTTTACATGGCTGCTCCCAATTTAGCCCCGCCCAAAATGCCAGAACAGTAAACACACCCCACAAATGACCCCATTTCAGAAAGTAGACACCCCAAGGTATTCACTGAGGGGCATAGTGAGTCCGTCTGAGATTTATTTTTTTTTGCCAGAAGTTAGCAGAAATGGAAACTTTATTTATTTATTTTTTTCCTCAGAAAGTGTCATTTTCCGCTAACTTGTGAAAAAAATGAAATTATACATGAACTCACCATGCCCCTCCACGAATACTTTGGCGTGTCTTCTTTCTAAAATGGTGTCATTTGGGGGGTGTTTATACTATCCTGACATTCTAGCACCTGAAGAAACATGACAGGTGCTCAGAAAGTCAGAGCTTCTTCAAAATGCGGAAATTCATTTTTTTGCACCATAGTTTGTAAACGCTATAACTTTTACCCAAGCCAATAAATATACACTTATTGGATTTTTTTTTTATCAAAGACATGTAGAACAATAAATTTATAGAAAAAATTATATAGAAATGTAGTTTTTAAAAAAAAAATACAACAGAAAGTGAAAAATGTCATTTTTTTGCAAAAATTTCGGTCATTTTTGATCAATAGCAAAAAAAGTTAAAATGTCAGCAGCAATGAAATACCACCAAATGAAAGCTTTATTAGTGAGAAGAAAAGGAGGTAAAATTAATTTGGGTGGTAAGTTGCATGATGGAGCAATAAACGGTGAAAGTAGTGTAGTGCAGAATTGTAAAAAGTGGCCTGGTCATTAAGGGTGTTTAAGCTAGGGGGGTCGAGGTGGTTAATGATGCTGGGTCATGAGATATTCATCCAGTATGTGTCTATGTTTGGGTACCCAGTGAGTGTCTTCTGAAAACAGCCTAGTAAGCCTACGAGTTTTGAGAGCATGCTGTGATATTGTATTGATTTTTTTTAATGAGAAATAGGAGTCCTTAAAAGGAATTGTCCAGGTTTTTATTTTATTAACCCCCCTTCTTCCCCCCAATGCAGTGGAACCGATGTAAGGAATTATATTTACTTACTCCCTGCTGCTCAGTATCCAGAATTTGGAGTTCCCATATGGGAACTCCTTTATGTGTGCTGCTGCAGTCAATGGTTAGCCTCAGTGGTGAAATGTTCCTAAGCAGCACAGCACTAGGACTGTAGGCAATACAACAGGCAAATAACAGTTATTTTATTATTTTAGGATATTTCCTTTCTAGCCCCGATGCTCAACCCCCTCCACCTGGCCCATTTTCCTGGTAAACTCAGAAAAATGGTATAGTATTTATCTTGGAGGTCAGTAAATAAAAACATTATAGTGTACCTTATTTCCTGAAATAGCTATAAATCTAAAATGTTTTTTACTCTCAGCTACAAAGTAAATGTTAAAACAACATGATATATCTGGTGTGTTCTCTTAAGGTGTTTTACATTCAAATATAGATCTATTGAAGCTAGACACTAGTGTTGAGCTAGAATATTGTAATCGCTAATTTTTACTGTAAATAGCGGCATCTATAATATAGTGCTATATCTTTGTAATTAGCGAATATTCTAGATTTTTTTTTTCACTAGATAAACCTATAATCTTTTTTTCACTTATTGTATATAGTTTCTCTTTATCCTTATTATACTATCTATCATACCTATCATTAATAATTTCTTTTTATAAATGCTATATTATTTTTAAAATAAATCATTCCCTATAACATAAAATAGACAATCACACAAAGGCTATATGCCAAAAGACAGGTTATGCGCAAGGTATCCATGAGACAGGTAGTGATGTCGCGAACATAAAATTTTCAGTTCGCGAACAGCGAACGCGAACTTCCGCAATAGACTTCAATAGACAGGCGAATTTTAAAAACCAAAGGGACTCTTTCTGGCCACAATAGTGATGGAAAAGTTGTTTCAAGGGGACTAACACCTGGACTGTGGCATGCCGGAGGGGGATCCATGGCAAAACTCCCATGGAAAATTACGTAGTGGACGCAGAGTCGGGTTTTAATCCATAAAGGGCATAAATCAACTAACATTCCTAAATTGTTTGGAATAACATGCTTTAAAACATCCAGTGTGTGTATACGATCAGGTATGATGTTGTATCGATCAGGTAATGTAAGGGTTACGCCCACTTCACAGACATTGACAGACCAAACTCCCCTTTTAATGCACCGCAAACAACCGCAAACAGTCCATTTGCACAACCGCAAACTCCCCATTTGCAGAAGGTTGGATACCAAGCTAGCCATTTCCCGGTGATGTCATTGAAGGTTTCTTCCTCCACCCAGCCACGTACAACACCAAGGGTCCCCGAAAGGTCAATTGAATTGATTTTTCGAACGGGGAGATGGTTAAAAAAACACTGGCTCCCTCCCCTTTGTTTTAATCCACGGTCACTGCGTCTGCGCCGTGCAATTTACTGTCACACCCGATATGAGTGTTGTCTTAACTAGAACTATTTCTATTAGTTTAATCCCTGTTACGTCCCATATCAGGGATTGCCTTTTGTGAAAAAAAAATTTGGCCGGGTACCTTCGACTGCCCTTACAGTGACAGACCAAACTCTCATACACTAAACTGAATTGTTTTTAGGAACCGGGAGATAGAAAAAGCAACTTGGTCGGTCCTCTTACTCCCAAATTGGTGCACTGCGCGTGCACAGAGCAATGTGCAGTGACACCCTATATGAGTGATGTCTTAACTAGTACTATTCCTATCAGTTTAATCCCTGTTACGTACCCTATCCGGACTAAAGTGTAAAAATTAAATGCCTTATTTATCGGCAAGCTACTGTGCCACCCGGTATTAGTGGTGGTGGGCACTGGCAGTGGGCACACTACAGTCTGTGGAAGTCGGCCTGACACACACTGGCAGCAGGCAAGCAACTGAAATTAAACTAAAGTGTAAAAATTAAATGCCTGTGCCACCCGGTATGAGTGGTGGTGGGCACTGGCAGTGGGCACACTACAGTCAGTGGAAGTTAGCCTGACACACACTGGCAGGCAACTAACCTTAGATTAAAGGGTAAAAATTAAATGCCTTTGTTTGATGCAAAGTCCTGTGCCACACGGTGTGAGTGGTGGGCACTGGCAGTGGGCACACTACAGTCTGTGGGCCTGCAGCTCCTCACACACGGGCAGGCCAGGCAACTGCAATATATATATGGAGGGAAAAAAAAAAAGCAGACTAATGTAGCAGCCCTAAAAAGGGCTTTTTGGGGTGCTGTCAGGACGCTGTCCTTACAGCAGAGATCAGATGAGTCTTTCAGGACTGGAGTGGACACTGAATTCACTAGCCTAGCTATCGATTTCCCTATTAAATCAGCAGCAACTACACTCTCCCTCCTCTCACTAAGACTGCAGCTTCAGAATGAATCTAAAATGGATGCTGTGCAGGAGGTGGGAGGGTCTGGGAGGGAGGGTATGCTGCTGATTGGCTGGAATGTGTCTGCTGACTGTGAGGTACAGGGTCAAAGTTTGCTCAATGATGATGTATAGGGGGTGGACCGAACATCGCATATGTTCGCCTGCTGAGGCGAACGCGAACAAGCTATTTTCGCAGGAACTGTTCGCCGGCGAATAGTTCGGGCCATCTCTAGAGACAGGTACAATCAGTATACCTTACAATAGCAGTCTTGTGCACTATGAGATCTACAAGACGAGCTCTGTATCCAAAAGGAGAAAGCCAGCAAGCCTCAAAGTTGTTTGATTTGCATTGGATGGCTTGGGGGACCTACACACCTAAATCATTATCATTAGGGTGACAAAAATAGAATTTTTTTTTTTTTTGTTTAGATGCCAGCTAACTCTTATTTCACTGCTTAGGAGGGCTGCATAAAATGTTTCAGTATTCTAATTGTTCTAACATTATATTCTATGACCTTTCTATACTGTTTTGTCATGTAAACTCATTTGCATAAACTTGTGTATATAGGAAAGACATTCAAATAGTGTTTCAGCTGAAAAACAGGGCAGATTCTGCTAATTTTCATATCTTTCCCATATGCCCAAGTTTATGCAAATAAGGTTACATGACAAAACAGTATAGAAAGGTTATTTAATATAATGTTAGGACAATTAGAAAATTGAACATTTTTATGCAGCCCTCCTAAACAAAGAGAGAAGAGTTTGCTGGCATCCAAAAAAATGCTACATTTTTGTCACCCTGATGATAATGATCTAGGTGCGCAGGTCACCCAAGCCATCCAACTAAAATCAAGCAACTTTGAGGCTTGCTAGTGCTCTCTTCTTGGATAGAGGGCTGGTCTTGTATGTCTCATAGTGCACAAGGCTGCCATAGTAAAGTATGCTGACTGTACCTGTCTTATGGATAGGTTGTTGTCTTATAGCTTTTGTGTGGTTATAAGTAATGAAATTGCATGTGCATATTATATTGTTGATTTTTGCAATTATGAATCTCAAATTAGTGAAATATTGCAAATTTGAATAATGCCTATGCTGCTCAACACTACTTGACACCTGGTTTAGATTTATTGCATCTTTAGATTTGCATTAATGTTAAAGAAGTTCATATAAGTCCAATTTCTCTGTACTTTTTCCATGAGTAAAAAACCCTGACACAGACATGCAGTGTGAAATAAAATATGTTGTGTTTCTGAATAGAATTAAAGGGGTATTCCAATCTCAGACAATGGGGGCATATCATTAGGATATGCCCACATTGTCTGATAGGTGTGGGTCTCAGCGCTGACACTCACACCTACAACGAGAACGAAGCAGGGAGTGTGTGGCTGATTTCTCGGGGTCCGTCCACCACCAATAGCTGCTCCCCACTGCTCCCATAGAAGTGAATGGGAGCACACCGCACATGCGTGGCCCATGCTCCCTTTCATTTCTATGGGGCCAACGCTCGGCTATTTTTGGTGGCCCCATAGAAATGAATGGAGGGAGGCTGTGTGCGCCCTCCGTTCATTTCCCAGCTCCGTTCTGATTGTAGGTGCGGGTCACAGTGGTGGGACCCGCGC
Organism: Bufotes viridis; assembly: GCA_033119425.1. Lineage (NCBI taxonomy): Eukaryota > Metazoa > Chordata > Amphibia > Anura > Bufonidae > Bufotes > Bufotes viridis. The sequence goes on from CM065591.1 coordinate 130,164,316, forward strand.
CTATCCGACAATGGGGGGCATATTCTAGTGATATGCCCCCATTGTCTGAAATGGGAAAACTCCTTTATGGTAATGAAGGAAATCAAAATGCATTTTATTACTTTATATAAATATATCATCATTTCATAGCAAAACAACTGATGATATAATGTGGTAATCAGGACATAAACTAATATGTATTCTAACAGTGAATTAGGTCTTGGTTAACACTTTTTCATCAAAGGTGGCAATTAGAGATGAGGGAAGTCTTTAAAAATTCTATTTGATCGCTTCGACAAGTTTTACCCCAAAAATCAGGTCTATCTCGGCCTGCAGTTAAACTTTATGGAGAATGTACCCTGGTGTACTACACTGTGCAGTGCAGCAACATGCATAGGTAGTCCTTTCTGTGTGCCTGAATGACAGACAGGTCACATATATAGCACATCATGTGTCCTGCACATTGTGCAGGCCACAAACATTCATACAGTAGGTAACCCCAGCTAAACCCCCAAAAAAGACAGCATCCTTCAGTAAAGTGAAAAAAAAAAAAAAAACGCTGTTTGCCCCAGCGGGTGTCCCAATAACTCTTTAGTGGAACAAAATAAGGATATGGAGGCAGTGCCAATAAAATAGTGGAGAAAAAAAAAGTTATTTTAATCCATGTTATGGCAGTGCAAACACATGAGTTTTAATCCCTCCTTTTAGATATAGAATGACTGTGCATCACTATTAGGGGTAGTTCACACTTCATGTATTTGATCAGTAATTGTCAGCACAAAGTAGGTGTGGGTGAAACCCACAGAACAGGTGCAGATCTATTTATGATACCTAATCCGAGAGTAGGGTCCTGAATTTGCCTCACAATTAGTGTTGAGCGAACAGTTCGAACACAGTTCTGGTTCGTACCGAATTTTGGGGTGTTCGGGACACGGACCTGAACCCGAACATTTTCAAAAAAGTCCAGGTTCGGGTCCGTTGTTCGGCAATTTCTTCTCGCTTTCTGAAGGGCTGCAAAGCAGCCAATCAGCTAGCGTTTTACTTCTTGCCCTAAGAAGCCATCACAGCCATGCCTACTAATGGCATGGCTGTGATTGGCCAAGTGCAGCATGTGACCCAGCCTCTATTTAAGCTAGAGTCACGTAGCGCCGCACGTCACACTGCTCTGATTAGTGTAGGGAGAGGACACAGCTTCTGTGAGGGCGAGATTAGGCAGGGAAAAGTCAGCAAAAGCACCTAATGAACTGATCGATCTACAGCTGTGAATGATTCAACTTCTGCTAGTTAATTGCTCACTGGTTTTTAGGCTGCACAGAGCGTTTTTCTGTCAATTTTTTCTGGGGTGCTTGGTGGTCATTTTGTGACTTGTGGTGCACCAGAACAAGCTGCCACCAAGTACATCAATCCATCAATCCTAGTTTTTTTTTTGGTATATTTTACATCAGGGGCTTGGCTGTGCTTATTGTCACCCCTAGAAACTCAGGATAGCAATTTCTATATTTTATTAAGGGGTTAAATACAATTGCCAAAATACCAATCCACTAAATCTGGTGTTCCAGGTTTGGCTAGCCAAGTGTAATACTGTCTGCTGTATGGCAAAGGATAGATTATTTTCTGTAGTGAAATTCAATTGCCAAAATAGCAATACAATGAATCTGGTGTCCCAGCACTGGCTGGCAAAGTATAATAGTGTCCGCCAAAACATATATTTTGTTCTGGTGGTGTGCGATAATGGGCAAAATCTCGTCGCAGCTCTGGGACTAGCCGGATTGACGCACATCCCTTGCCTGGAGCATGTGCTGAATTTGGTGGTGCAGAAGTTCATTCACTACTACCCTGACATGTCAGAGCTGCTGCATAAAGTGTGGGCTGTCTGTGCGCGCTTCCGGCGTTTACATGCTGCCGCTGCTCGCCTGTCTGCGCTACAGCGTAACTTAGGCCTTCCCGCTCACCGCCTCATATGCGACATGCCCACCAGGTGGAACTCCACCTTGCACATGCTGGAGAGACTGTGCGAGCAGCAGCAGGTCATAGTGGAGTTTCAGCTGCAGCACGCACGCGTCAGTCGCACTGCGGAACAGCACCACTTCACCACCAATGCGAGACCTGTGTGCCCTGTTGCGCTGTTTCGAGTACTCCACCAACATGGCCAGTGGCGATGACACCGTTATCAACGTTACAATACCACTTCTATGTCTCCTTGAGAAAACGCTTAGGGCGATGATGGAAGAGGAGGTGGCCCAGGAGGAGGAGGAGGATGAGGGGTCATTTTACCACATTCAGGACAGTCTGTTAGAAGTGGCTCAGAGGGAGGTTTTTTGCAACAGCAGAGGCCAGGTACAAATGTGGCCAGCCAGGGCCCACTACTGGAGGACAAGGAGGATGAGGAGGAGGTGGAGGAGGATGAGGATGAAGCAGGTTCACAGCGGGGTGGCACCCGACACAGCTCAGGCCCATCACTGGTGCGTGGCTGGGGGATACGGAGGATGATGACGATACGCCTCCCACAGAGGACAGCTTGTCCTTACCTCTGGGGAGCCTGGCACACATGAGCGACTACATGTTGCAGTGCCTGCGCAACGACAGCAGAGTTGCCCACATTTTAACGTTTGCGGACTACTGGGTTGCCACCCTGCTGGATTCCCGGTACAAAGACAATGTGCCTACCTTTCTTCCTGCACTGGAGCGTGATAGGAAGATGTGCGAGTACAAGCGCACGCTGGCAGACGCGCTCCTGAGAGCATTTCCAAAGGTCACAGGGGAACAGGTGGAAGCCCAAGGCGAAGGCAGAGGAGGAGCAAGAGGTCGCAAACGCAGCTGTGTCACAGCCAGCTCCTCTGAGGGCAGGGTTAGCATGGCAGAAATCTGGAAAAGTTTTGTCTCCACGCCACAGCTAACTGCACCACCACCTGATACGGAACGTGTTAGCAGGAGGCAGCATTGCACTATCATGGTTGAACATTACGCCTGCACACCCCTTATCTTACTGACTGATGGTTCGGTCCCATTCAACTTCTGGGTCTCGAAATTGTCCACGTGGCCAGAGTTAGCATTTTATGCCTTGGAGGTGCTGGCCTGCCCGGCGGCCAGCGTTTTGTCTGACCGTGTATTCAGCACGGCAGGGGGCGTCATTACTTACAAACGCAGCCGCCTGTCCACAGCCAACGTGGACAAGCTGACATTCATAAAAATGAACCAGGCATGGATCCCACAGGACCTGTCCCTCCCTTGTGCAGAATAGACATTTATAACTGCCTCCCCCTCAACCATGTATTCTTGTACTCCGGGCACTTCTTTATTAAATCCTCATTTTTTTACCTTTACCATGATCTTGCGGTGCAACCCAAAGTTGAATGAACCTCTCCTCAATCTGGGCGCCGGTGCCTAAATAACTGAAAGTGGCCTGTTACAATGGTGGGTGACATGAAGCCTGAACCTCAGCCATGCGTCCTCTCTCCTCTGCCTGGGTGCTGTGGGCTCAATATCTGGTAGTGGCCTTCTCCAGTGGTGGGTGATATGACGCCATATTCCTTGCTGTGGGACCTCTCTTCTCTGTCTGGGTGCTGGGGCCTAAATAACTGAAAGTGGCCTTCTCCAGTGGTGGGTGATATGACGCACGATTCCTTGCTGTGGGACCTTTCTCCTCTGTCTGGGTGCTGGGACCTAAATAACTGAAAGTGGCCTTCTCCAGTGGTGGGTGATATGACGCCTTATTCCTTGCTGTGGGACCTCTCTCCTCTGTCTGGGTGCTGGGGCCTAAATAACTGAAAGTGGCCTTCTCCAGTGGTGGGTGATATGACGCATAATTCCTTGCTGTTGGACCTCTCTCCTCTGTCTGGATGCTGTGGCCTAAATAACTGAAAGTGGCCTTCTCCAGTGGTGGGTGATATGACGCATGATTCTCTGCTATGGGACCTCTCTCCAATTGATATTGGTTAATTTTTATTTATTTTATTTTAATTCATTTCCCTATCCACATTTGTTTGCAGGGCATTTACCTACATTTTTCTGCCTTTTGCAGCCCTCTAGCCCTTTCCTGGACTATTTTACAGCCTTTTTAGTGCCTAAAAGTTCGGGTTCCTATTGACTTCAATGGGGTTCGTTCGGGATAAAGTTTGGGTCGAGTTCGGAACCCGAACCCGAACATTTTCGGGAAGTTCGGCCGAACTTCTCGAACCCGAACATCCAGGTGTTCGCTCATCTCTACTCACAATAAGAGAAGGCTTATCAATAAACTGCAGTCTCTGAGCTTGAGCTCACATATTGTTAAATGGATTAGGCAGTGGCTGAAGGACAGAAAACAGAGGGTTCTAGTCAATGGAGTATATTCAGACCATGGTATTGTTACCAGTGGGGTACTTCAGGGATCTGTTCTGGGACCCATATTGTTTAATATCTTTATCAGCGAAATTGCAGAAGGCCTCAATGGTAAGGTGTGTCTTTTTGCTGATGACACAAAGATTTGTAACAGGGTTGATGTTCCTGGAGGAGTACACCAAATGGAAAAGGATTTAGGAAAACTAGAGGAATGGTCAAAAATCTGGCAACTAAAATTTAATGTCGATAAGTGCAAGATAATGCACCTGGGGCGTAAAAACCCAAGAGCAGAATATAAAATCAGTGATACAGTACTAACCTCAGTATCTGAGGAAAGGGATTTAGGGGTCATTATATCAGACGACCTAAAGGTGGGCAGACAATGTCATAGAGCAGCAGGTAATGCCAGCAGAATGCTTGGGTGTATAGGGAGAGGCATTAACAGTAGAAAGAGGGAGGTGCTCAGTGCTGCTCTACAGAGCACTAGTGAGACCTCATTTGGAGTATTGTGTGCAGTACTGGAGACCATATCTGCAGAAGGATATTGAAACTTTGGAGAGAGTTCAGAGAAGAGCTACTAAACTAGTACATGGATTGCAGGACAAAACTTACTCAGGAAAGGTTAAAGGACCTTAACATGTATAGCTTGGAAGTAAGAACAGACAGAGGGGATATGATAGAAACTTTTAAATACATAAAGGGAATCATCACGGTAAAAGACGAAAGAATATTTAAAAGAAGAAAAACTGCTACAAGAGGATATAGTTTTAAATTAGAGCGGCAAAGGTTTAAAAGTAATATCAGGAAGAATTACTTTACTGAGAGAGTAGTGGACGCATGGAATAGCCTTCCTGTAGAAGTGGTAGCTGCAAATACAGTGAAGGAGTTTAAGCATGCATGGGATAGGCATAAGGCCATCCTTCATATAAGATAGGGCCTGGGGCTATTCATAGTATTTAGCATATTGGGCAGACTAGATGGGCCAAATGGTTCTTATCTGCCGACACATTCTATGTTTCTATGTTTCTAATAAGAGATGGAAATAATTGACCAAATAACAGAAGTGTGAACTCCGCCTTAGTCAATGTTTGCATCAGGTCTAATTTATCAGCATAAACTTAACCATGTAATGGCCTAAAATTCAAGTAGTGATAGTGTGGAGGGTACCAGCAGTAAGGCTATGTTCAAATTAATGTTTTTTTCGATTCTTCTGATCGTCAGAAGAACAGCCCCCAAAAAAGCAGATACTGTAGTTTGAGCATTCCAATTTACACCATCAGCATTTGATCAGTATTGGTAAGGTAAAAACAGGAGTGGGTCCAAACCAGAGATCACATGTAATGGAAATATTTGCATGTCTTTTGTGTTTTGGACCCACTCCTGCTTTTGACTTCCAAATCATGATCACATCCTGTTGCAAAATACTGATAGAGGCCTTATGGACTCTCAAACAACAGGACCAGTTTTTTTTTTTTTTGTTTTTTTTTTATTCTGATGGATCAGAAGAACTAAAAAATAAATGGTGATGTCAACACTGCCAAACAGGGACACTAGTGGCCCCCATACCAGACTGTTGAGGGTTGCAACAGCATAAAGAGTCACAATGTTGGCCCCAGAACAGACTGGTAAGGGTGGCAACAGCATGAAGAGTCATCACAATAGCGGCCCTGGAACAGAGTAGAGGGGGGCAACAGCAGTGGCAGTAACAGCATAAGATAGTGGCAGATGACAGTAGAAAGAGCAGGCATGTGGCATCAAGCAGGTGACAGCATCAGAATAGAGGCAGCAGCACATGGGCAGAAATAATGGGCTATTTGTCACAATTTTCTAGTGTGGCAGCACACTACAGTCAGATCATTACTGCCAGAATCATCTAGTGTGTTGTATCAGGCACCGATGTCTGGAAATCCTAGTTGATCCAGGCCTGATTCCTCTTAATAAAGTTGTCAGAATAACAGGCTGAACTAGATACAGATGTCTTTTTTGAGCCTTATAAACTATTTTGCTATGTTACTCTGTTAATCTCTCAACATTTTGTATTGAAAGATGAATTTTCTTTGGGGTAACCTGCCACGCTAAACACCCACTCTGATGCCACACTACTGACTGGGCATAAAACCTTGCCCAGAGCAAACTCGGCAAACTTGGCCAGTTGCGGCCACAATTCAAGTTGGTTTCCCAGTAGGCTAGGAGATCTTAGATTTTGGGTGACAGGATGCAGTCCAAATATGCCACCACTTGGTGGTTCAGGTTATGTTCCATGTTCTGCTGCTGGGTGGTTTTTTAAGTAGGCGGGTAAAGGAAAATGATTTAAGTTGCTGCTTAGGTAACTGCTGCTGCTCCTGTCAACTCCCCCAGCCTTCCCTCTAGCAGTCATGGCAGTGTAGAGCTCAGAGGGTCTTCTCGGTTAGACCTTCATGAGGATAGGCAATGGAGCACGTAGGCAGTGAACCACCGACTACAAAGGCTGTTTTGATTGTAAGTGAATTTTTTATCCCGCTCAGAAGGTGTAAAAAAGGTCACCATTTTGGACTGGTGGCGAGGGTCTAGCATTGCCTCCATTCCCACTGCATACTACCATAGTCTATCAGGCGTTTATGTACTCCTCCTTCTCTTCCTTCGGTGCCAGTTCAGCCTCCACAGGGCTCAGGTGAGATATAGGCACCATGTCTTCTGTTTTCTCGCCAGTCAGATTTATCTGACGTGAAGGAGTGGAATGACATCATTCATCCTGTAGTCCTGATGACTGACAAATAAAGTGGCCTCCTGAAATGACCTGAGCAAATGGCAGGTGTCAAGCATAAGCTGCCACTGTCTAATGTCAAAGTTACACAGGGAGTAGCCTTGTCCGTCTGCATCATCAATAAATCGCTCACAGGTTTCCTTTGCTCATACAGTCGGTCCAACATGTGGAGGGTTGGAGCACCTGGCTAAGTTGCTGGTGTGCCTGGGGCTGTAAAGGCAGGGTTAAGGACTGGCCCACCTTCTGCTCAACATACATATGTAGGGCTGCTATAGCTTTTTTAGAGAAGTAATGATGGCTTGGGACTCTCCACCTTCATTGCCATCAGTTCTCTTAAATGTTCAGAGTACACCATATGGAAAGGGAGTGACTGTAGTACCAGCAACTTGGTCAGGTGCACGTTCAGCTTCTGTGCCATTGGATGAGTACATGCATACTGTTGTCTCTTTGCAATCGCCTCGGTGATCGATTGCTGGTAAAAGACATAAGTAGGAGGAGCATCAGGAGCAATAGATGAAAGGAAGGAACAACAGCTTCCTTCTGTTGAGGTTGAGGAGCCCTGACTGCTGGAGAAACCAAGCGGGCCACTGGGAGATAGAGCGGTTGCTGCATAAGGCTGTACTGTACTCCTTATCCTCTCCCTACAGTTTCTGAAAACTCTCCCTATTATCTCCCTACACTGTCCCTATGCAATATTCTACAATTAAAAGATTGCTAAAACATTGTCCCTAGCACTTGCTACATCTCTCCCTGCTCAGCGTAAAATGGCGTGATTAGGCGTTTTATAGGGCTGTGACATCACAGGTGACTATCTGCTGATTGGCTGGCTGAACAGATTATGAATCATGTCTCTTTTCCAGGCTTCTTACTTTCACTTTGTAACATGGGTAGCTGCCCTTTTAGGAAAATAATCTATTTGTTACAATAAAGTGAGAGGAAATTTGGAATTGTGGCAAAGTGAAGCTTTCCATAAATTCGGATCAAATTCAATATATTCCACCTTGATTTGCTCCACACTGGTAGCGATATTGGGCATCTTTAGACATACTATAGAAGGCCAAGTAGTGTTCAGAAAATAGATATTAGTCTGCAAAGACTGGTAACCGGTTACTTTGGGGCAATGACTCCATGGCAATACCTGTTTGAGAGTCCATAAGGCCTCCATGGACTCCATGGCAATACATGTTTTAGAGTCCATAAGGCCTCTATCAGTATTTTGCATCAGGATGTGATCATGATTTGGAATTCAAAAGCAGGAGTGGGTCCAAAACACAAAAGACATGCAAATATTTCCATTACATGTGATCTCTGGTTTGGACACACTCCTGTTTTTACCTTACCAATACTGATCAAATGCTGATGGTGTAAATTGGAATGCTCAAACTACAGTATCTGCTTTTTTGGGGGCTGTTCTTCTGATGATCAGAAGAATCGAAAAAAACATTAATTTGAACATAGCCTTACTGCTGGTACCCTCCACACTATCACTACTTGAATTTTAGGCCATTACATGGTTAAGTTTATGCTGATAAATTAGCATAACAAGTCAGATATTCTTTAACTGGACACAAGAAACAATGCAGGCAGGGTCAATGATATGCTTGGTCTCTTCAAATTGAAGGACCGGGAATGCAAAGTAAAGTTGAATCAAGCATAAACTAAAGCCCAAAAAGCTTTGAGATGTTTTGCACACTGAAGGCCTGTCACAACCAGATGACAGGCTACCTCCAGCTGATGACACCACTCTTTAAGAGCCATCTTTATTTCAAGCAACTCTCTGTCACCGATTTAATAGTTTTGTTCTGCCATAGAGAAGGCTTCTGAAAAGGAACAGCAGATGACCATTTTGTCCGCAGTATCTTTCTGAGTTAGCACAGCCCCTGTACCCCATGGAAGTTGCATCCCACTTCTAAATGAATTGCCTGGAAATTATGCAGCTAGTCCCTGTGGGAGCTGGTAAAGAGGATGGGAGTGGTAGTGGTAGTGTAGTGTAGTTCTTTCATGGTGTCCTACCTCAGGCCCTCACTTCCTGGGGTCCGTGTTGTAGCACTAAGGAATTAGGCCAAATTTGAATGTAACAAAGTCCTTTAACTAAGTCCAACATAGAACTTGAAAATACAAACAGGCAATAACAGGCTTTACTGCAATTATCCTCTGGCACAATCAAGAATATTGAGGTAGGCTGGTCGGTAGTGATTGAACACTTAGATGATACCCCCCTAGTGGTAGTTTGGTGATCATAGTTTCTTTGGTCCATTTTCCCTCACTTCATGGCAGTGTCTGTAGAAACAGAATGTTGCAGGTCACTCTGCTGTCTCCTATCCTTTAAAGGCATGACTTGAGGCAATTTAGTAATGGTTCTCTCCGGAGAAATCTATATCAGGAGTAGGAGCACTGAGAGCTACATCCTCACCACACTCTAGTTACACAGGAACTCCCCTCCTTTGGTAGGAAGCAGGACCAGGTCACTCCTCCCAAGAGGGGAACAACAGGGTAATGAACCACGTTCCGATCAAACTTTGTCCTTGCTTGTAGAGATTGCCAGGAAACAAACAGTGAAATACAATGAATAACAATAAACAATTTGGAGTACCCCTAGCATTCAACCCCTTGGGAGTAAGGGTGGAAATAGATGCTGTTAAGGTGGAAAAATGAGGAATAAATTGTGTTAGCAGGCATCCTCAAACTGCGGCCCTCCAGCTGTTGTAAAACTACAACTCCCACAATGCTCTGCTGTAGGCTGATACCTGTAGGCTGTTCGGGCATGCTGTGAGTTGTAGTTTTGCAACAGCTGGAGGGCCGCAGTTTGAGGATGCCTGGTGTATAGTAACTAACAAGGTCCAAAAACTGCTGGCTTCCATGCAGACCATTTGGACAAGGCCAATGTATGACAGCAGACAGCTTCAAGGGATCCATCTCTATGCCTTAATCAGATTGCTTTGGTTAGATATCTTGGTCAAATAGCCAAAGAGGTGAAGAGAAGTCTTCTCAAAGACATTTCTTGAATTTACCAAAAAGTGTCTATTCTCCCTCAGAAACTTTTTTAAGTCTGGGGAAAAGATCATGAAGTCATTCACATGGTGTCTCTGCCTGCCTTGGGTAGCAGGTCAAGAGACAAGCACGGAGAGCTGCTGCAACACTCACACTCTGCTGCAACACTCAATACAGCACCAGAATCCAGCTCATTACATAAATACTACCGAAACCAAACACAATAAACATATACAGCACAAGCTCAAAAGCAGCTCAGTGTAAAAACCATTTGCATAGTCAGGTTATCCCCTGCCATATAAGTTTATAAAGTATGAAACTACAGCTCCCATTATGGCCTGAACAGGCATAGGTATGTTTGGAGTTGTTGTTTCACCAAAAAATGCTACAACCCATTATGCTGTAGACCAGGCATCCTCAAACTGCGGCCCTCCAGCTGTTGCAAACTACAACTCCCAGCATGCCTGAACAGCCTACAGGTATTAGCCTACAGCAGGGCATTGTGGAAGTTGTAGTTTTACAACAGCTGGAGGGCCGCAGTTTGAGTATGCCTGCTGTAGACCATACGAGTAACTACAGCACTGATCAGACACAGTCAGTGGCAGAATAAACATTAACATTTTTTGACTTACAGGTGATGTCTCCTCCAGAGTCATTCTCCATCTGGTTCACATCATCATGTTGTCACTTCTCCAGGCCATGACTTTTCTATGCAGAGTTTGATCCCAGATTTCTTCAAGTTCTCACTTTATAAACACCTTAACACAATAGAACCCCATATACTAACATAAACGCCTCTCAGTGCCACACGCTTTGGTCTGAATATAAATTGCCCCATGTAGATAGCGCCACCCACTGTTTGCCCACATATATAGTGTCTCATGCTCTGTTTTCCCTTATATAGTGCCACAAGCTTTGTGTCCACCTGCACATATTGCCTCATGCTCTGTGTCCCTCCATATAGTAATCACAATAGGAGAAACCACGGCACTCGTATTAGTGTGAATTAAGTTGCTTTTTTATTATTAAGATTGATTTAGAGATCCATCCAGGATAGTGTTTGAGTAAGCAATTTGGCCAACGTTTCAGTCCTAGTCTCGGACCTTGTTCACGGCCTATAATAAAAATATAATAAACATAGTGTGTAAATTTACCAATCGCATTGTTAGGGGGACGGATCATAGTTGTTGTAAAGTGCATACAGAGGAAAACAATATACATGTCATAAATGGTTATAAATGGTTATAAACAGAACAGAAAGTGGAAGAGATCCCAAGTGTCTAATGTAGTAAATATCCAATGACCCAAAGATGCCTTTAGGAGGATGAGTTGCCAGGTGGGAACAGTTTTGAAAGGCATGGTATTCCTAAAATATAGTAAGGTATATGTCCTCATCATGTAGACAGCTATGCTCCAATAGGTAATATCTAAAATAAAGTCACAACAGATATGGTATTTTGTTTGTAGCTCGATATGGAGGTGGGTCACTGTAGCTTACCATAGTGTGCAGGTCAGTAGGGCGTCCCGGATGGTGTGGGCAGGTAGCTGACATGCGGGAATAAATCCCATGTGCCGGCCCGTCATTCGCGCAGATTTCTGGTGCATTGCGCATGCGCCAGTCGGCTGACGTCACGGCGCTCTGGAGAGTAGCATCGGACGTCAGTGACATCATTGCGCATGAGCACTTGGATGAGTGAGGGCAGGGAAGTATTGGCAAGCGGTGTCATTTGCCATATATCCGCGAGCCAGATGTAATATATATTGTTGCATAACATACAGCATCCGATGGTTAGGTACCATGGTATATGAGAAGATACATCCTGTGTAATAAAGGTTATTTACTTATAGTTAACTTATAGTTAATAAGATGAAGAGGTATGTAATGTGCCAGTGTTCTACATATACATATGGGTATCCTAATTGACTAAAGTGCCCGATGGAATGGCACAATCCATACATTTAGTGGAAAACGATAGAAATAAGTACAGGTGCCCTACTTATTTATTGACATCCTATTTGACTAGAATACCAAATGAAATGGCATACTACCTGTCCTTCGGCTATATAGGTCATTTTTTCTGTGGAAAGGTAAAGAAGAAAAGACAATTAGTGTCAGTAAACTTAGACCATATTCTTATGTTAGATAAACTATCATTATACAATACTGAAATCGAAGTCTCTATTCATCCCGTGTGGTAAAAGAGTTTTAAGTTCAAATATTCAAAAGGATTCACATTCTTTTAGATGTTCTATCCGGTCACCTCCTCTTCTTGCTAGAGGGATCTGTTCCAGAACTTGAAATTGTAGTTGGTATATGTGATGTTTAGCAGAGATGAAGTGAAACGGAATTGGTAACTTGGTTTTCCGGCAGTGAATATCCGATTTGTGTTTGGAGATACAGTCGCGTATATTTTGGGTGGTCTCGCCCACATATGCTAAGCCGCATGGACATTTTATTAAATAGACAACATAGGAAGAATTACATGTGAAAAAGTCCCTGGCATAGTATATCTTGCCCGAGTGGGGGTGTAAGATCCTGTTGCGTTTAATGACATTGGTACACTGGGCACAGCTTAAACAGGGATATGTGCCTGTTTTTTGGGGGGACAGGGTGGTTTGTCTTAATCTAGGTGTGAGGGGGCCTATGTCGGCATGTACCAGTTTGTCCTGGAGAATGGTTGGTCTTTTAAAACACATTCGAATGGGATGTTGGAATTCTGTTACAGGTATAAATGTTGTAGAATAGACCAATGTTTTTTGATTATGGCTTGGATTTTGGGTGCAAAAGAATGATAGGTAATGACCATATACGAGGTATGGGTGGTAGTTTATCTGTAGCTGGTGGGTTAGATGTGGCTCGAAATAGTTCATGTCCTAATAAGGAATTTGGGTAAACTCGTTCAGTGAATTTTTCTGCCATTTCCATAAGGTGTTGATGTCTCAAAGTTGGATCGGCTACTATCCGGGTTACGCGGAGAAACTGGGAGCAGGGTAGGGCATGTTTTGTATTCCAGGGGTGGCAGCTGGAATAATGTAATAAGGTGTTGCGGTCTGTGGGTTTTCTATGGAGATCTGTGGTTAGTGTGCTAATGTCAGTTTTGATCACCACGGTGTCGAGGAAGCTAATAGATTGTGAATAGTGTTAAGCGAACAGTTCGAGCATCATTCGGGTTCGGGTTCGTACCGAATTTTGGGGTGTCCGGGACACGGACCCGAACCCGGACATTTTCAAAAAGTTCGGGTTCGGGTTCGTTGTTCGTCGATTTACTTCCCGCTTTCTGAAGGGCTGCACAGCAGCCAATCAGCTAGCGTTTTACTTCATGCCCTAAGAGCCCATCACAGCCATGCCTACTAATGGCATGGCTGTGATTGGCCAAGTGCAGCATGTGACCCAGCCACTATTTAAGCTGGAGTCACATAGCGCAGCACGTCACACTGCTCTGATTGGTGTAGGGAGAGGACGCAGCTTCTGTCAGGGCGAGATTAGGCAGGGTAAAGTCAGCAACAGCACCTAATGAACGGATCAATCTACAGCTGTGAATGATTGAACTTCTGCTAGTTACTTGCTCACTGGTTTTTAGGCTGCACAGAGCGTATTTCTGTCACTTATTTTCTGGGTTGATCGGCGGCCATTTTGTGACTTATGGTGCACCAGAACAAGCTGCCACCAAGTCCATCAATCCAAGCCCCATCAGGGGCTTGGCTGTGCTAATTGTCACCCCTAGAAACTCAGGATAGCAATTTCTATATTTTATTAAGGGGTTAAATACAATTGCCCAAATACCAATCTCCTAAATCTGGTGTTCCAGCTTTGGCTAGACAAGAATAATACAGTCTGCTGTCTGGCAAAGGATAGATTATTTTCTGTGGTGAAATTCAATTGCCAAAATAGCAATACCATAAATCAGTGGTTTCAGCTGTGGCTGGCAAACTATAATAGTGTCTGCCAAAACATATATTTTGTTCTGGGTGAAATTCAATTGCCAAAATAGCAATACCATAAATCAGTGGTTTCAGCTGTGGCTGGCCAAGTTTCACAGTGTCCTGCAAAGGATATATTTTGTTCTGGGGTGAAATTCAATTGCCAAAATAGCAATACCCTGAATCTGGTGTTCCAGCTGTTGCAGGCCTAGTTTAAATCTGTCCGTAACAGGGTATATTTTGTTCTGGGGTGAAAATCAATTGCCAAAATAGCAATACCATAAATCAGTGGTTTCAGCTGTGGCTGGCCAAGTTTCATAGTGTCCTGCAAAGGATATATTTTGTTCTGGGGTGAAATTCAACTGCCAAAATAGCAATCCCCTAAATCTGGTGTCCCAGCACTGGCTGGCAAACTATAATAGTGTCCGTAAAAACATATATTTTGTTCTGGGGGGAAATTCAATTGCCAAAATAGCAATACCATAAATCAGTGGTTTCAGCTGTGGCTGGCCAAGTTTCATAGTGTCCTGCAAAGGATATATTTTGTTCTGGGGTGAAATTCAACTGCCAAAATAGCAATCCCCTAAATCTGGTGTCCCAGCACTGGCTGGCAAAATATAATAGTGTCCGCAAAAACATATATTTTGTTCTGGGGTGAAATTCAATTGCCAAAATAGCAATACCATAAATCAGTGGTTTCAGCTGTGGCTGGCAAACTATAATAGTGTCCTGCAAATTATATATTTTGTTCTGGGGTGAAATTCAATTGCCAAAATAGCAATACCCTGAATCTGGTGTTCCAGCTGTTGCAGGCCTAGTTTAAATCTTTCCATAAAAGGATACCTTTCATCCAGGGCCTAAATACTAGCCCTAAAAGAGATATTCCCCTAAATCAGTGGTTACTGCTGTGCCTGGATTAGTGTAATACGCTACATAAACAAATAGGCAGATAGTGTTAGGTGCCTGTAAAAAAGGCCTGAATTTGAAATCAATACATTGGGCCAAATATTTTTTCTTATTGTGGTGCTTGGTGAGCGGTAACAATGAGGAAAACATCTAGTAAGGGACGTGGGCGCGGTCGTGGTGGTGTTAGTGTACCCTCTTGTGCTGGGAGAAGACGTGGCCATTCTGCCACAGCCACACGTCCTAGTGAACCAACTACCTCAGGTTCCAGTACCCGCCAGAATTTACAGCGATATTTGGTGGGGCCCAATGCCGTTCTAAGGATGGTAAGGCCTGAGCAGGTACAGGCGCTAGTCAATTGGGTGGCTGACAGTGGATCCAGCACGTTCACAACATTATCTCCCACCCAGTCTTCTGCAGAAAGCGCACAGGTGGCGCCTGAAAACCAAGCCCATCAGTCTGTCACATCACCCCCATGCATATCAGGGAAACTGTTTGAGCCTCAAGTTATGCAGCAGTCTCTTATGCTGTTTGAAGACTCTGCTGGCAGGGTTTCTTAAGGGAATCTACCTAGCCCTTCCCCAGTGGTGGAAGACATAGAATGCACTGATGCACAACCACTGATGTTTCCTGATGATGAGGACATGGGAATACCATCTCATCGGGGTCCTCACGTCTCTGATGATGACGAAACACAAGTGCCAACTGCTGCGTCTTTCTGCAGTGTGCAGACCGAACAGGAGGTCAGGGAGGAAGACTGTGTGGAAGACAATGCAGGGGACGATGAGGTCCTAGACCCCACAAGGAATGAAGGTCGTGCCACTGACTTTCATAGTTCAGAGGAAGAGGCAGTGGTGAGATCGAGCCAACAGCGTAGCAGAAGAGGGAACAGGGGGCAAAAGCAGAACAGCCGCCTCAAAGAGAGTTCGCCTGCTACTGGCCACTGCCACTAGGGACCGAGCACCCCAAAGGCAGCTTCAAGGAGTTCCCTGGCATGGCACTTTTTTAAACAATGTGCTGACGACAAGACCCTAGTAGTTTGCACGCTGTGCCATCAGAGCCTGAAGCGAGTCATTAATGTTCTGAACTTTAGCACAACCTGCATGACCAGGCATCTACAGTTGTGTTCAAAATTATTCAACCCCAAATGTTGTAAAGGGTTTTAGGGAATTTAGTGTACATTTGTAATTGTGTTCAGAATGAAATCTTACAAGGACTTTTTAAAGAACCAAATGCAACTAAAATGACATCAATTGTTTTTGTACTACAGTATTAAATGTTTTTTTTGTGATTTCTTCAATGACACAATTATTCAACCCCTTAAAGACTACCACTCTTAAGAACAGAGGTTCATTCAAGTGTTTTCGATCAGGTATTGAAAACACCTCTGAATGTCAAGGAGCAGCAATCAAGCATAATAAGCACCAATTCGGCAGATTTATAATTTAAAATGATACTCAGCTCCTTCTAGACATTTACTGGTGTGTTTACAAACATGGTGAAGTCAAGAGAATGGTCCAGGAAGACAAGAGAAGAGGTGATTTCTCTTCACAGGAAGGGCAATGGCTATAAGAAGATTGCAAAGATGTTAAACATACCAAGAGACACCATAGGAAGCATCATTCGTAAATTCAAGGCAAAGGGCACTGTTGAAACGCTACCTGGTCGTGGCAGAAAGAAGATGCTGACTTCGACTGCTGTGCGCTACCTGAAACGCAAAGTGGAGAAAAGTCCCCGTGTGACTGCTGAGGAACTAAAAGGCGCACACTGCGTAATGAAGGCCTCCATGCCAGAACTCCCAGACGCACCCCCTTGCTGTCTCCAAAGAATAAGAAAAGTTGACTGCCTTATGCCAAAAGTGATGTGGACAAACCACAAAAGTTTTGGGATAGTGTTCTGTGGACTGATGGAACAAAATTAGAACAGTTTGGGCCCATGGATCAACGCTATGTTTGGAGGAGGAAGAACAAGGCCTATGAAGAAAAGAACACCTTGCCTACTGTGAAGCATGGCGGGGGGTCAATCATGCTTTGGGGCTGTTTTGCTTCTACAGGTACAGGGAAGCTTCTGCGTGTGCAAGGTACCATGAATTTTCTTCAGTACCAGGAGATATTGGATGAAAATGTGATGCAGTCCATCACAAACCTGAGGCTTGGGAGACGTTGATCCTTTCAACAGGACAATGATCCCAAGCATAGATCCAAGTCCACTAGAGCATGGTTGCAGATTAAAGGCTGGAACATTTTGAAGTGGCCATCACAGTCACCAGACTTAAATCCGATTGAGAACCTCTGGTGGGACTTAAAGAAAGCAGTTGCAGCGCGCAAGCCTAAGAATGTGACTGAACTGGAGGCTTTTGCCCATGAAGAATGGGTGAAGATACCGGTAGATCGCTGCAAGACACTTGTGTCAAGCTATGCTTCACGTTTAAAAGCTGTTATAACTGGAAAAGGATGTTGTACTAAGTACTAAGATTAAATGTCACTTTGGGGTTGAACAAAACTGATAATGATGTGAGCACAGAAAATACATTTGTGGTTATTTAATTAGAAATGTTATGTTATATTTGTCTGACTTACAAGTGCCTCTTTGATTTAATTGTAAACAAGATGACTGAAATGATCAAAATCAATGTCAAACTGGCCAAAACACTCAATTTCAGTGGGGGTTGAATAATTTTGAACACAACTGTACATGCAAAGCATGAACTGCAGTGGAGTAAACACCTTAAAAGCAAGGAACTCACTCTGGCTCCCCCTGCTCTCTCTTCTGCTGCTGCCTCGGCCTCTTCCTCCGCCTCGGGAGGAATGTTGGCACCTGCCACCCACCAAACAGAGGATGTGCCACCGACAACACCACCTGCGTCACCAAGCATCTCCACCATGTCACACGGCAGCATTCAGCTCTCCATCTTACAAACCTTGGAGAGAAAGCGTAAATTCCCACCTAGCCACCCTCGAGCCCTGGGCCTGAATGCCAGCATTTCTAAACTACTGGCCTTTGAAATGCTGTCATTCAGGCTGGTGGACACAGACAGCTTCAAACAGCTGAATACCATGGCTGTCCCACATCTGTTGTTCCCAGCCGCCACTACTTCTCCAAGACAGCGGTGCCTTCCCTGCACAACCAAGTATCCGATTAAATCAAGTGTGCACTGCGCAACGCCATCTATGGCAAGGTCCACCTAACCACAGATACATGGACCAGTAAGCACGGCCAGGGACGCTATATCTCCCTAACTGCACACTGGGTAAATGTAGTGGCGGCTGGGCCCCCAGGTGGAGAGTTCCTTGGTGCACGTACTTCCGCCGCCAAGGATCGCAGAGCATCATTCTTTGCCTCCTGTAGCCTCCTCCTCCTACTCAGCTTCCTCCTCCTCTGCTTCCACCAGCTCATCCAGTCAGCCACACACCTTCACCACCAACTTCAGTACAGCCCTGGGTAAACGTCAGCAGGCCATTCTGAAACTCATATGTTTGGGGGACAGGCCCCACACCACGCAGGAGTTGTGGCAGGGTATTGAACAACCGACTGAGGAGTGGTTTCTGCCGGTGGGCCTCAAGCCCGACCTGGTGGTGTGCGATAATGTGCAAAATCTCGTCGCAGCTCTGGGACAAGCCGGTTTGACGCATATCCCTTGCCTGGCGCATGTGCTGAATTTGGTGGTGCAGAAGTTCATTCACAACTACCCCGACATGTCAGAGCTGCTCCATAAAGTGTGGGCCGTCTGTGCGTGCTTCCGGCGTTCACATCCTGCCGCTGCTCGCCTGTCTGCGCTACAGCGGAACTTTGGCCTTCCCGCTCACCGCTTCATATGCGACGTGCCCTTGCACATGCTGGAGAGACTGTGCGAGCAGCAGCAGGCCATAGTGGAGTTTCAGCTGCAGCACGCATGCGTCAGTCGCAATGTGGAACAGCACCACTTCACCACCAATGATTGGGCTTCCATGCGAGACCTTTGTGCCCTGTTGCGCTGTTTCGAGTACTCCACCAACATGGCCAGTGGTGATGACACCGTTATCAGCGTTACAATACCACTTCTATGTCTCCTTGAGAAAACGCTTAGGGCGATGATGGAAGAGGAGGTGGCCCAGGAGGAGGAGGAGGAGGATGAGGGGTCATCTTTAGCACTTTCAGGCCAGTCTGTTTGAAGTGGCTCAGAGGGATGTTTTTTGCAACAGCAGAGGCCAGGTACAAATGTGGCCAGCCAGGGCCCACTACTGGAGGATGAGGAGGATGAGGAGGATGAGGAGGAGGATGAGGATGAAGCAGGTTCACAGCGGGGTGGCACCCGACACAGCTCAGGCCCATCACTGGTGCGTGGCTGGGGGGATATGGAGGACGATGACGATACGCCTCCCACAGAGGACAGCTTGTCCTTACCTCTGGGGAGCCTGGCACACATGAGCGACTACATGCTGCAGTGCCTGCGCAATGACAGCAGAGTTGCCCACATTTTAACGTGTGCGGAATACTGGGTTGCCACCCTGCTGGATCTCCGGTACAAAGACAATGTGCCTACCTTACTTCCTGCACTAAAGCGTGATAGGAAGATGCGCGAGTACAAGCGCACGCTGGTAGAGGCGCTCCTGAGAGCATTCCCAAATGTCACAGGGGAACAGGTGGAAGCCTAAGGCGAAGGCAGAGGAAGAGCAAGAGGTCACCAACGCAGCTGTGTCACGGCCAGCTCCTCTGAGGGCAGGGTTAGCATGGCAGAAATCTGGAAAAGTTTTTTCTCCACGCCACAGCTAACTGCACCACCACCTGATACGGAACGTGTTAGCAGGAGGCAGCATTTCACTAACATGGTTGAACAGTACGTCTGCACACCCCTCCACGTACTGACTGATGGTTCGGCCCCATTCAACTTCTGGGTCTCCAAATTGTCCACGTGGTCAGAGTTAGCATTCTATGCCTTGGAGGTGCTGGCCTGCCCGGCGGCCAGCGTTTTGTCTGACCGTGTATTCGGCACGGCAGGTGGCGTCATTACTGACAAACGAAGCCACCTGTCCACAGCCAACGTGGACAAGCTGACGTTCATAAAAATGAACCAGGCATAGATTCCACATGACCTGTCCCTCCCTTGTGCAAAATAGACATTTATAACTGCCTCCCCCTCAACCATGTATTCTTGTACTCCTGGGCACTTCTTTATTAAATCCTCATTTTTTTAACTTTACCATGATCTTGCGGTGCAACCCAAAGTTGAATGAACCTCTCTTCTGTCTGGGTGGTGGGGCCGAAATAACTGAAAGTGGCCTTCTCCGGTGGTGGTTGATATGACGCATTATTCCTTGCTGTGGGACCTCTCTCCTCTGTCTGGGTGCTGGGCCGAAATGACTGAGAGTGGCCTTCTCCGGTGGTGGTTGATATGACGCATGATTCCTTGCTGTGGGACCTCTCTCCTCTGTCTGGGTGCTGGGCCGAAATCACTGAGAGTGGCCTTTTCCGGTGGTGGTTGATGTGACGCATGATTCCTTGCTGTGGGACCTCTCTCCTCTGTCTGGGTGCTGGGCAAAAATAACTGAGAGTAGACTTCTCTGGTGGTGGTTGATATGACGCATGATTCCTTGCTGTGGGACCTCTCTCCTCTGTCTGGGTGCTGGGCCGAAATAACTGAGAGTGGCCTTCTCCGGTGGTGGTTGATATGACGCATGATTCCTTGCTGTTCGACCTCTCTCCTCTGTCTGGGTGGTGGGGCCGAAATAACTGAGAGTGGCCTTCTCCGGTGGTGGTTGATATGACGCATGATTCCTTACTGTGGGACCTCTCTCCTCTGTCTGGGTGGTGGGGCCGAAATAACTGAGAGTGGCCTTCTCCAGTGGTGGTTGATATGACGCATGATTCCTTACTGTGGGACCTCTCTCCTCTGTCTGCGTGCTGGGGCCGAAATAACTGAAAGTGGCCTTCTCCAGTGGTGGGTGATATGACGCATGATTCCTTGCTGTGGGACCTCTCTCCTCTGTCTGGGTGCTGGGGCCAAAATAACTGAAAGTGGCCTTCACCAGTGTTGAGTGATATGACGCATGATTCCTTGCAGTGGGACCTCTCTCCAATTGATATTGGTTAAATTTTATTTATTTTATTTTAATTCATTTCCCTATCCACATTTGTTTGCAGGGGATTTACCTACATTTTGCTGCCTTTGGCAGCCCTCTAGCCCGTTCCTGGACTATTTTACAGCCTTTTTAGTGCTTAAAAGTTCGGGTCCCCGTTGACTTCAATGGGGTTTGGGTTCGGGATAAAGTTCGGCCGAGTTCGGATCCCGAACACGAACATTTTCGGGAAATTTGGCCGAACTTCTCGAACCTGAACATCCAGGTGTTCGCTCATCTCTAATTGTGTATCAACATGGGAAGTAAAGGATAAATGTGGGTCTTTTTGATCGATGAAGTTGATGAAGGTTGTGAGTGAATGATAATCTCCAGTCCAGACACAGAAGATGTCATCGATGTAGCGATGCCAAGTGATGGCATATTTTTGGAATAGAGGGAGTGGAAAGATGTGGTCTTCCTCAAATTGGGCCATAAATGTATTAGCATAAGGGGTGCCACATTGGCCCCCATAGCGGTCCCGCGTTTCTGAATATGGTATTCATGGCCAAATAGAAAATAGTTATTATGCAGGACATATTGTAGGAGGTCTATGCATAGTAAACGTGCATTGGGCGAGTAGTCTGAGGTAGCTAGGAGTGAGGATGCTCTTGTTGTGTGAAACTGACGTATAGATGCTGTTCACATCAAAAGTGACTAATAGATGTTCCGGAGTGATTTTGGCAATGGTGGAGATGATGGATAAGAAATGTGAGGTATCGAGCAGAAATGAGCGTGTTTTTTTGACTAATGGAGTCAGAATTTTTTCCTGGAAGATAGAAAGTGGCGGGAGGATGGAGTCTGTGGAGGCTACAATGGGCCTGCCTGGAGGGTTTGTGAGGTTTTTATGTATTTTGGGTAAAGTATAGAAGACCAGGGTTATTAAATTTTGTTATTCAGGAAGGTATATGTGGCCTTGTCTATGGTGCCCAAGTGCAAATGGTGATCAAGTAGAGTGGTAATTTCTTTTTTCATGCGAAAAATGGGGTTATGAGAATTTTTTTCATATGTGAATGTGTCGGTTAATTGGCTGTTGATATCTGTTATGTATGCTGAGATGTCCATGACGACTGTTGCCCTGCCTTTATCTGCCGGTTTGATGGTTATGGATTTATCGTTACACAGTGTATTGAGGGCGATGTATTCCTCACTTGTTAGATTTTTTGGGATATGTAGGGTATCGTTTTTGAGATGTTGAATGTTGGTTTTAATGTCCTGTTGGACAAGATTAATAAATGCCTCGGCTGCATGGTACTGCTTGGGTGGCATAAAATTGCTTTTGTTGGTTAGGTTAAGTGATTTAATATTTAATTCTGCCATTGGTGTCTGTACTGGGGGGATAGGTGATTTTTCTAGTTGAGAAAAAAGGGCCTTTAGTCTAATAGACCTATAGAATCTCTGTAATTCTTGCTCCAATGAGAACTGGAGTAAGGTAGTGTATGGACAGAAGGTGAGTCCTTTGGAGAGGAGGTTAAGTTCAGCAGGTGAAAGTGTGTGTTGAGAAATGTTAATTACGGTGTCCTACCTGCGATTTTGTTTGTATCCCCAGCTGGTTGTTTGCGCCGATGGCCTCGTCCTTTACGTGTCTTACGGGTCTTCGTCTCCCTGGGAGGTATCCGCGCCGTTGAAAAAAACGTTGGTTGCGGTGACCAGTCGAACGTTCACTTCACGAGGAGGAGAAAGTGTAGCCTGTGTATGAGGTGTAGTCGTTGGTTGTGGAGATGCTTTGCCACTGCCATCGGTAAACTCTTTGTAACTGATAATCCTCAGAGTCGCGAATTTATGAATTTATTTCGTTTGGTGGTTTCTAAATACTTGCGGTGATCATTCAAGGTTTTTTCGGTTTTGGACTTCAGTTCCAGCCACTCTTCTGTGATAATTGCTTCAAACCTGGAGCAGTATTCGGTGTTGGAAGGAAAGAGGGTTGGACGTAGGTGTACTCGAAGGCCTCGTGGAATCTTTTTTTGTTTGTGGTACTCTGCCAGAGTAGTACAATGGAGTTCCGCCGAGAGGAGTTTCTTTGATTCACGTTCCAGGTCTCTCGTTCGAAATTCACTTGGTGGTATATGGAGAAAGTTGCTAGATGTATCCACTTGGGAAATGATCTCTTCCACTCTGGAGTTGTCATATGAGAAGGTGTTGGTAGACACTCAATCTCCACAGTGTGTGTTACTATCTCCATACCATATAATAACACACACTGTGCCCCTTGTATATAGTGCTAGGTTCTGTGCCTCATGTATACAGCATCTCTTGCTATCTGCCCCTACTGTATATGTACTGCCACACACACACTTTGTGCCACATTTGTGCATGGCCTCAAGCTCTGTGTCTCTTGTATATAGTGCCATGTGTTCACTGTATATAGTGCCATGTTTTATGCTGCCTGTGTATTGTGCCAGGTTCTGTGCCCCCAATGTATACAGCATCATCTCTTGCTCTATGTCCACTTTATATAGTAGAAAAATATTCAAAATAAGCAGGTTGAGGAGTGCAGAATACCACAGAATTGCTTTATTCATGAAACATGTTTCGAAAAATGTGCCACCTTCTTCACCCAACACAGAAAAAGCATAGCAAGGAGCACAATTTGTACAGGTTCAGGCAACATGCAACACTCGGACAAGGAAAAGAAACTAACCAGACAATAGTAAAAATGTATAAAACTATTTTCACACTCAACAAATTATATAAATTATAAACACTAATACACCATGTTAAAAATAAGTAAATAACATCATGAAAAAGTAGAAAGCATGTATGATGGGCTGGATAATTTTTTGAAAAATATAAAATGATGGATAAGATGTATTTTATTTTACTTTACTACCCAACTCGTTCAATGTTTTCATTAAGACCCTCTGGTGTTAGTGTCCATAGCCAGAAGGTCAAACAAGACTCCCTATTGACAAATCTGGAAAAGTGGTTCCTAGCACTCTCAGAAATCTGTTCAAGGATTATTAATCTTAATAAAGTGTGATTTTTCTTCTCAAAGCTAATTGCTTCAGTGTTTTTAGATCTTTTTGTCAGATGTTTCTATGGCATACTCAAATACAATTATAAACTTATTTTATAAGTTGTTTTAACTTTTTTTTCACAAAATGTGTCAAGTTTATGCAAAGATTTTGTGGGAGATTTTTCTTAGCTCCTTTAGCAGATGAAAGGTGGAATCCGATTGGTTGGTATGGGCAACTAAACCAGCTCTACTTTACACCAGCTTGATAAATCTCCCCTTTAATATTTACAGTGTTGAGCTTTCCTTTTCAAGACTTCTGCAATTCGTCCTGGCAGGCTGGATATAAGCTTATGGGCCAAATCCTGACTGATGGCAACCCATCGTGCCTAATCAGTGCTTGGAGTTCTAGGATGAGCGGCAGGGGCAATATTCGAATTCCCGCTATTTCGTCGAATATTTGGGGGAATATTCGCCATATATTTGTGAATTCGCGAATTCCTGATCTTCTGTCTATATTTTTTGATTGCGAAAATTCGCATTAAAAAATTTGCATAAAATGTGCATAAAGATTTGCATAGACTGGCATTTAAAAAAAAACTAATATTTGCGATTACAAATATATTTTGAGATATTCTAAATATTTGTGAATTCTCGAAGTGCTGATATTCGTGATTAAAATTCGCTATTCAAATATTCGTGATCAACACTTTTGGAGTTTATTATATTTTATGTGTTTTTGTTTGTTCACCTGCATTTTGAGGATTGACCACGGGTTCTCTATGGATAGATCTGTGGAGTTTCTTGTCGATTGACCCAACATTTAAATCCTTTGTTCATTAAGTTATGTAGTTATCATTTTTGCCTTGTGACATGCTGCTCCATCATGCTGGAAAAAAGCATTGTTCATCACTAAAATGATCCTGGATCATTGGGAGAATGTTTTGATACCATTGTTTCATGGTAGTGTTGTTAGGCAAATTGTGAATGAATCCACTCACTTGGATGACAAGCAACCTCACACATGAATGGTCTCAGGATGCTTTACTGTTAGCATGACACATAACTCATGGTAGAGCTCATCTTTACTTCACCAGACATTTTTTCCAGATGTCCCAAGCAGTGTGAAGAAGGCTTTATCAGAAAAACTCTACCCTAGTCCTTTGCAGTTCTATCCTTGACTGTATTATAGAATGTCAGGCCGTCCTTGATGTTTTTTCTAGGGGTGACAATAAGCACAGCCAAGCCCCTGATGTAGGAGATAGCAAAAAAAACAAACCTAATATTGACGGATTAAATGGACTTGGTGGCAGCTTGTGCTGGTGCACCACAAGACACAAAATGGCCGCCAATCACCCCAGAAAAAAGTGACAGAAAAATGCTCTGTGCAGCCTAAAAACCAGTGAGCAATTAACTAGCAGAAGGTGAATGATGATTCGCCCTCACAGCAGCTGCGTCCTATCCCTACACTAATCAGAGCTGAGTGACGTGCGGCTCTACGTTACTCCAGCTTAAATAGACGCTGGGTCACATTCTGCACTTGGCCAATCACAGCCATGCCATTAGTATGCATGGCTGTAATGGCTTCTTAGGGCAAGAAGTAAAACGCTAGCTGATTGGCTGCTGTGCAGCCCTTCAAAAAGAGTGAAAAAATCGCCGAACAACGAACCTGAATCCAAACTATGACTCAAAGAACTATATGTGACCTTGAAAAACTTCATTGTATAAAATGCCATGCTTAAAAATTGTCATAAAAATATGTAACATTTTAGCTTGATTGAGTGAATGGGTGTGCTTTATTCTTCACCTTTGGGAACTTTCCTTGCCAACACTGAGGTGTGCTGGCTTGAGATATTTCACAGCATATGACATGCTTTATGCTGCAAACATTACTTGGCATTTGTTATAAATGTTATAACCACAAAAATGTAACAGAAACGGAAGCATGGTTAAGACATAGTTCTTCATCCTTGGTTAGCCCTCCAGAAAATTCTTTATTAATCATTGATACTTTTCATTGCTTCAAAAACTATTTGATTGTAGTCTTCTAATAGCATATCCAACAAGTCTTACAAAGGGAAAACGGCAAAGTCTTTAACGGCAGTTAAATTGATTGATTTTGGGAATGCTTATTAAGTAGAAGAATTTATCAGGCTCAAAAGGTCAAATAACATTCTGCCAAACTTGGAAATGACCAGAAAAGACTTATGAACAATATTTTAAGAAAACACATAGAAATATTAGTAAGAGGGAAATAATGTATTCTTTTTGGCATTTTAATCCCTGAACTGTATTGGTTTGAGGAGATGCTTTCTATTTGCCACATTAAATAGAATTATTACTTCTTCCTTTGTCAAATCAGTCTACTAGTTGCAATTTCTGAGTGTTTGCAGATAGATTGGTGGCTTAAAGAGAACATTTGTCATAAAGCATTATTTTGCTTTTTAGCACTCTGTGTGTAGTACATTCTAGAAATGGTTAAAATTGAGGAGTAAAAAAAAAGTTAGATATTACAAGCATTTATTAACATGACTGTTCATCATTCAATCATTTGCAATTTAATTTCATAACATATATGTATCAATTTCAGAACTAAAAGGTTACAAAAACACTCATTAACATCTGTTCAAATTCTAAAATTGGTTCTGCCTTTAGCCACCACTAAATATTGCTTAGAAGATTTGACATTTAAGTAAATGTATCAAGCAGTGCACTCCAGAATTATAAATCACGGAAAGAAAGTTAAAGAAAAAGTATACGTCTCTATAAATAATAAATTTTCACGGTATTAGTGAGGCGCTCAAGTAAAACTGATCTTTATTATTACTAATCAATATAACCAAACAACAACAAAAAGTGGTACAGGTAATAATCCTCAAAAGGTTAAATGTGTGGCACTTAATAACCCCATATAAACTGGACCAGACAGAGGACTGTCAACATATAACTCATGTGCATCCAGAAACATGAGAGTGGTCCAATAGACACAAACTGGATCCACTAGGGCAGTATTTAAAAACAAAAAGTGCCAAGTAAACCACACGGCCAAAAAATGTACACCGTTATCCGGGTAATGCCGCGTAGTGTAAAAATCTGTGAAATTTTAGCGATGAAGGCTGATGGATGCCTGTCATGGACAATAAGAGTTGAGGCCTAAAATCATATTGCCCATAACACGCACCCATCAGCCTTCATCACCCTAATTCATTGGTTTTTACAGTACACGGCATTACCCGGATAACAGTGTCATTTACTTGACACCACCCAATTAGCATTTTTTTGCTGGGTGGTTTTCTTGGTGCTTTTTGTTTTTGAATACTGTCCCAGTAGATCCGGTTTGTGTCTATTGGACCACTCTCACGTTTCTGGATACACTTGAATTATATGTTGACAGTCCTCTGTCTGGTCTAGTTTATATGGTGTCATTAATTGCCATATTTTTAACCTTTTGAGGATTATTACTTGAACCACTTTTTTGGTTGTTTGGTTATATTGATTAGTAATAATTTGATCAGTTTTTACTTTAGCACCTCACTAATACTGTGAAAATTCACTCCAGAATTATGGCTTGAAAAAAATCACAAATAGGGCTTTCACTCAAAGCTTTCGTGATGTTTTGCATTTTTGCACTTCTCATTCGAGTTTTGAAAATTGGATGAAATTGCTTGAAAAGTAGGTATTAGGTATGTAGGTTGATTTATGCCAGATTTATTAAATGCAACTTTCTAAAAAGTCATTAAAGTATCAACTAGTGTTGTGTGAGCATGCTCGGCCGAACACCAGTTTGGCTCAAGCATCACGATTCTCGGCACATCGCTGTGTTGGGCCGAACACCGCATGTGCTCGAGCGCAATGCTCGAGTCTCCTCCCCGCACGTTTGTTGGCTGCTACGCAACCAATAAACATGTGGGTAAGTACTGCCACTAACTGTAAGGCTGTAGCCTTGTTGGTTACTGGCATTACAGTGATCGGGTACAGTAATATAATTATTAGTGCAACCTGCGCTAAATTGCGTAGAATTGTTAGAGACCCAAAAGTCCTTTTAAGGACTATAGTTGTATCAGGCTGCAATATATATTATAAGCGCAACCAGCGCTAAATTGTGTGCAGTTGTTAGTGCTGCTTTTGATAGTGACACAACCTCTGCTACATCTTTTATTTTACATTTGCGCAGCCTAAATGTCTGTGACATTCAGCGCAATAGTTTGACCACTGGTGACAGCGACATTAACAGCGCCACATCTCCTGTATAACGTTTGTGCATCCTAAATATCAGTGACATCCATTTAGTGTAATTTTTTATTAGCCAGTGGTGACAGCGACATTACTTTGTGCTATACCTCATGTATAAAGTTTCTGCATCCTAAATATCAGTGACATTCATTTAGTGTAATTCTTTATTAGCCGGTAGGGATGAGCAAACCTGAACTGTACAGTTCGGGTTCGTACCGAATTTTGGGGTGTTCGGGACACGGACCAGAACATTTTCAAAAAAGTTCGGGTTCGGGTTCATTGTTCATCGATTTCTTCCTGCTTTCTGAAGGGCTGCACAGCAGGCCAATCAGCTAGCGTTTTACTTCTTGCCCTAGGAAGCCATCACAGCCATGCCTGGCATGTGACCCAGCCTCTATTTAAGCTGGAGTCAAGTAGCGCCGCACATCACTTTGCTCTGATTAGTGTAGGGATAGGACGCAGCTGCTGTGAGGGCGAGATTAGGCAGGGAAAACTCAGCAAAAACACCTAATGAAGTAATCGATATACAGCTATGAATCATTCAACTTCTGCTAGTTAATTGCTCACTGGTTTTTAGGCTGCACAGAGCGTTTTTCTGTCACTTTTTTCTGGGGTGATTGGCGGCCATTTTGTGTCTTGTGGTGCACCAGCACAAGCTGCCACCAAGTCCATCAATCCATCAATACTAGAGTTTTTTTTACTATATCCTACATCAGGGGCTTGGCTGTGCTTATTGTCACCCCTAGAAACTCAGGATAGAAATTTCTATATTTTATTGACGGGTTAAATTCAATTGCCAAAATAGCAATCCTCTAAATCTGGTGTTCCAGCTGTGGCTAGCCAAGTGAAATACTGCCTGCTGTCTGGCAAAGTATAGATTTTTTTCTGTGGTGAAATTCAATTGCCAAAATAGCAATCCTCTAAATCTGGTGTCCCAGCAGTGGCTGGCAAAGTTTAATAGTGTCCAGCAAAGGATATATTTTGTTCTGGGCTGAAATTCAATTGCCAAAATAGCAATACCATAAATCAGTGGTTTCAGCTGTGGCTGGCCAAGTTTAATAGTGTCTGGCAAAGGATAGATTTTGTTCTAGGGTCAAATTCAATTGTCAAAATAGCAATACCCTAAATCTGGTGTTCCAGCTGTGACTGGACAAGTTTCATAGTGTCCGTCATAGGATATATTATTTTCTGGGGTGAAATTAATTTGCCAAAATAGCAATACCGTAAATCTGGTGTTCCAGCTGTGACTGGCCAAGTTTAATAGTGTCCGGCAAAGGATATATTTTTTTCTGGGGAGAAATTCAATTGCCAAAATAGCAATACCATAAAACAGTGGTTTCAGCTGTGGCTGGCCAAGTTTAATAGTGTCCGGCAAAGGATTTATTATTTTCTAGGGTGAAATTCAGTTGCCAAAATAGAAATGCCGTAAATCTGGTGTTCCAGCTGTGACTGGACAAGTTTCATAGTGTCCGGCAAAGGATATATTATTTTCTGCGGTGAAATTCAGTTTCAAAAATAGAAATACAGTAAATCTGGTGTTCCAGCGGTTGCAGGCCTAGTTTAAATCTGTCCGTAAAAGGGTATAGTTTTTTGGGGGTTAAATTTAATTGCCAAGATAGCAATACCCTGAATCTGGTGTTCCAGCTGTGACTGGACAATTTCCCTAGTGTCCGTCAAAGGATAGCTTTTGTTCTGGATTGAAATTCAATTGCCAAAATAGCAATACCGTAAATTATTGGCTTCAGCGGTGGCTTGACAAGTTTAATACTGTCCGGCAAATCATAGATTTTAAATTGCTTTGTGAAATATTACCATTTTTGCCATGTACAATCCCCTGCACTGCATAACTGACAGGGAACTTACAATTGGCGGTTACATTCTTGCATGAAATGAAGCTTTTTTGGGCTGTGAAGCCAAAGGTAGTCTCCAATAACAGTTTTTTTATTTTTAATTTTTGACAATGGTTGGGTGAGGCCGGTATACATGTCTATTCTGCATAAGGTTCAAACAAGTTCTGTGGGATCCATGTCTGGTTCTTTTTAATAAACGAAAGCTTAGTTGCCAACATTGTCTGCGGACAGGCGGCTGCACTTGTCTGTGATAAAGCCCCCAGCCATGCTAAACACACGTTCAGACAATACAGAGGCTGCAGGGTAGGGCAGCACCTCCAAGGCGTAAAGGGCAACCTCAGGACATGTGCCCAATTTGAAGACCCAGAAATTGAATGGGCCAGACCCAGTGGTGTAGCTAGAAATGATTGGGCACCACATCAAATTTTTGAATAGGGGCCCCCTTCCCCCAGTAATTTTTGTGTAAAACCCTTCCTTTCATGCCGCCATGCCTGTGGCTACTAAAGATAGCTCTCTCAGACCAGGCCCAGCAGCTGTTCCATTCACTTTCTACACTGTCTATACTGCCACTGTATATAATTTCATTGTATAATACTGTTGAGGGGGCCCTGACAAAGTTCTTTACTCGTCCTCCTCCTTCTGGATGGGCCCTTTCTAGGTCATGGCCCCAAAGCAGTTGCTTCCCCTGTAGCTATTCCCCTAGGCAGACCCATCAGTCAGTACGTATACTGTTCCAACATGTTGCTAAAGTGCTGCCTCCTGCTAAGATGTTCCAGATCTGCTGGTGGTGCAGGTTGTTGTGGCGTGATGACAAAGCTTTTCCACATTTTGCCAATGCTAACCCAGCTTTCTGAGGTGCTGATGGTGACCCAGCTGCCTGTGAGCTGGCTTCGGTGCCACCCTGCTGAGAACACGGTTCCTCCTACTCTTCCTCATCCTACTTATCCTCCTCATCCTCCAGAACTGTGCCCTGGCTGGACAATTGTGTTCCAGGCTAGAGACTATGTTGGTGCAGGAACCCACCCTTCGAGCCACTTTTGATGACACTGGTCTTAAGTTAAGGATAAGGCGTGTATATAGTTTTGTTTGTTTATGATAGTTACTTTAGCTGCATTATAGTTATTTTATTATGTTTTTAAGTAAATTTGTAAATAGTTTGTTAATAGTTTTAGTGAAAGGGGGGGGGGGGTTGTGTGTGTTCGATTAACTGAATTGATTTTCACTGGTGTTTAGGAATTTCTGCACCCCAAATTCAGCACATGTGGCAAGCAGGGGATTTGCGTCAAACCGGCTAGGCCCAGACCTGCTATTACATTTTGCCCATTTAGCGCACAACACCAGGCCGGGCTGAAGGCTCAATGGCACCAACCAATCATCCGTCTGTTGTTTCATGCCTGTCCACAGCTCCTGCGCATTGTGGGTTTTTTCCCACAAACACACAAGTTTTAAAACAGACTGCTGTCATTTCCCCTGGCTGTGCTGCTGTGGGTGGTGAAGGTGTTATACTGAGTGGATGAAGGTGTGGTAGAGGAGGAGGAGGAAGCAGAGTAGGAGGAGGAGGAGGTAAGAGGATACGAAGAGAAAAGTCCAGCAATCCTCGGAGGCGGAAGGACATTCGCAAAAATGCTATCCACCTCTGGGCCAGCCGCTACATTTACCCACTGTGTTGTTGGTTATGTGGACGTTGCCATAGATAGCGTTGCGCAGTGCACACCTGATTTTGTCCGCCACTTGGTTGTGCAGGGAAGGGATGGCTCGCCTGCAAAAGTAGCGGCAGCTGGGATACACGTACTGTGGGACAGCCACCGCCATAAGGTTTTTAAAACTGTCCACCAGACAGAATGACAGCATTTCAAAGGACCAGGAAGTTTGAAATAAGGCATTCAGAGCCATGGGTAGGGGGGTACTTCCTCTTTCTATTTCTTTTTCTCTCCAGTGTTTGGGAGATGGACAGTTGATAGCTGAACACTTTCATGGGATTTGGTGAAGATGCTTGGTGACGATGACAGATGTGATGGCGTTGCTGCCACATCCTCTGTTTGCTGGGTGACAGGTGCCACTGTCACTCACTCGGGCTCAAGTTTAGAATGTTTATTTATTATTTTTCTCTATTTTATGTTATTTTAAGTCATTTTCTATCCACATTTGTTTGCAGGGGATTTACCTACATTTTGCTGCCTTTTGCAGCCCTCTAGCCCTTTCCTGGGCTATTTTACAGCCTTTTTAGTGCCCAAAAGTTCAGGTCCCCATTGACTTCAATTGGGTTCGGGTTCGGGGGGGAAGTTCGGGTCGAGTTCGGATCCCGAACCTTTTTGGAAGGTTCGGCCGAACTTCTCGAACTCGAACATCCAGGTGTTCGCTCAACTCTATTAGCCGGTGATGACAGCGGCATTTCTTGCACTATACCTCCTGTATAACTATGTATGCATATCCTAAAATTATCTGTGACATTCAGTGTACTTTTTTCATAGACACTACAAACAGAGACATTATCTGTGCTATATCTCCTGTTTAACTTGTGCACATCCTAAAATATCTGTGACATTCAGTGTACTTTATTTGCGCATACTCTTACAAAACCTGCGCAACAGTACGTGTGACATATGTGCAAACATATATACCATTTAATATGCGCAAGGCGAGCAGTAAGGGACTGGGAAGTGGCCGTGCTGCTGATGGTGCACGCAGACGCCGTGGCCCTGGGCTCGGTGAAACTGTGCCTGCTGACCGAGCACAAGAAACACACGATACCTAGCTTCATGTACCAGTTTGCAGGGCGGTGCAGGACACCACTCTCGAAGTCAAACCAGGTGGTCGGTTGGATTGCAGCAGATAATGCTTCCAGTCAGTTAAGCACCACCCTGTCTTCCACAAAGTCCAGTCTCAGTAGCCGAAAGTCTGGTCAACAGAATCCTCACCCTGATACTCCTTGCACCCACCATGGAGAGTCTTTGCAAACAAGTGATCCCACACTCGGAAAAGAGCTCAGAGGAGCTCTTTTCATAGCCATTCCTTAATTTGGGCCTCTCGACAAACCCGATTGAAAAGGTACAAAAGGAGATCTTTTTCCCCGATTCCTAAACTCTTGAGCATCCACAATCAGAAGAAGATGACGGTGAGGAGCGGCAATTAGTGTTTCACAAAGTGGATGATGATGATGAGACACAGTTGCCAATAAGTCTACAACAATTAGTGTCCCAAGAGTTTCATGATGAGGATGAGACACAGTTGTCAATAAGTGAGGTTGTTGTTAGGTCAACAAGTCAGGAGGATGACCAGAGTAATGAAGTTGAAGAGGAGGTGGTGGACGATGAAGTCACTGAACCAACCTAGGAAGGTGTCAAGCTGAGCGAGGACAGCAGTACAGAGGGGGAGGGATCCGCAGCACCGCAACAGGCTGAAAGAGGCAGTGGGATGGCAAAAGGGAGAAGGCAGGACACACCAAACAGGCCCGCAACTGTTCCCCAGATACTCCTTTAAGGAAATCTCCCTTGCAAAGGGTAGGTGTTCCGCAGTCTGGCTCTTTTTTGAGTAAAGTGCGGACGATAAAAGAATTGTAATTTGCAACTTGTGCCGTACCAAAATGAGGAGGGGCGTGAACACTAGCAACCTCACCACCACCAGCATGACCTGCCACATGGCATCAAAGCACCCTAATAGGTGTGCCGAACGCCTGGGTCCATAATCAGTGTCTGCGGGTCACACCACTGCCTCCTCTTCCCCTGTGTTACGTGCTGGCCAATCCCCTGTCCAAGACGCAGGCCCATATGCCTCCCACCATCCACCTGAACCTTAGCAAGCACCATCAGCTAGCACAACCACTTCTGTGTCCCAGAGCAGCGTACAGATGTCTATACCCAAGGCCTTTGAACAAAAGTGCAAATACCCAGCCACCCACCCTCATGCCATAGCTCTAAATGCGCACCCTTCAAAATTGCTGGCCTTGGAAATGTTGCTATTTAGGCTTGTGGGTACTGAGGCTTTCCGCAACCTGATGGCAGCAGTCGTCCCACATTACTATGTCCCCGGCTGCCAATATTTTTTACGAAGTGCAGTCCCATCCTTACTTCAGCATGTGTCCCTTAACATCACCTGTGCCCTGGCCAACACAGTTATTAGGAAAGGTCCACTTAATGACTGACACATGGACAAGTGCTTTTGGCCAGGGATGCTACATTTCCCTGACAGCACACTGGGTGAACATTGTGGAGGCCGGGAGCGAGTTATACCCTGGGATGGCAAGGGTGCTACCGACGCCAAGGATTGCGGGCCCTACTTCATACAGGTTTCCGCCGCAACCTACGTTAGTGACTGCAACTCCCCCTTCTCCTCCTCCCCTCCTCCTCCACTATCACCTCTGAATTATCATCTTGCAGCACCAGTCAGCCATCAGTCAGTAGCTGGAAGCAGTGTAGCACTGCAGTGGGGAAGCGGCAACAAGCCATGCTTAAACTGATCTGCTTTGGTGACAAACAGCACACCACTGCAGAGCTATGGCAGGGGATAAGGGCCCAGACTGAGCTGTGAATCTCACCACTCAACCTATAACCAGGCATGGTTGTGTATGAAAATGGCCGTAACTTGGTGGCGGCTTTGGAGCTCAGCAAGCTCACACACCTACCATGCCTAGCCCACGTGGTCAACCTAGTGCTTCAGCAGTTTCTAATACAAACCTACCTCAATTTGCATGAGCTACTGGTGAAGGTGCGCCGCGTGTGTGCCCATTTCCATAAGTCATCAACAACTTCCACCGGTCTGGCAACGCTGCAGCAGCGTTTGCAATTGCCAGCTCACCAACTGTTGTGTGACGTGAGAACGTGCTGGAACTCGATGTTCCACATGTTGGCCAGCCTTTGTGAGCAGCAGAGGTCAATAGTGAAATACCAGCTGCAATATGGTAGTCACCTTTCCAGTAAGCTTCCGCTCTTCACATGCGACGAGTGGGCATTGATGTCTGACCTCTGTGAGGTTTTACGCAACTTTGAGGAATCAACACAGATGGTGAGCGGCGATAACGCTATAATCAGTGCAACCATCCCATTTCTGTATCTACTAAAACGCTCACTGCTCACAATGAAGGTGGACAATTTGCATGGGGAAGAGGTGGAAATGGGGGAAGACAGCACACAGGGAAATAGCCAGACCACCCTCAGTTCGTCAGTTGCCCTCGCTACAGAGGGTAGTACCCATGGAAGTTTTATTCCATCTGTTCAGCGTGGATGAGTAGAAGAGGAGGAAGAGGATTAGGAGAATGAGAGTCATCCTCCTGATGAGGACAGTGAAGTCTTGTCTGTTGGGACTGTTGGCTGACTTTATGTTAGGCTGCCTTTCCCGTGACCCTCGCATATTACGCATTTTGGCCAACACCGATTACTGGTTGTTCACCCATCTCGACCCCCGCTACAAAGAGAAATTCTCATCTCTCATTCCTGTGGTGGAGAGGACAAGCAAAATGGTGCAATACCAGATGGTCCTTGTGGAAAAATTGATCCAAAAATTTCCATCTGACAACGCTGGCTGCAGAGTACATAGTTTCTTGGCCAACCGAGATGGGGAGATGAGGGGAACACACAAGGCCTGGGACAGTTTTGTGACACCCCGCCAGCACCCTCAACCTGATTAGTATTCGAATCGCGAATTTTAATAGCGAATATCGGAACTTAGAGAATTTACAAATATTTAGAATATAGTGATATATATTCGTATTTTTGAATATTCTACATTTTTTGTTTCATCAGCACCCTCTCTTTTTGCTTATGGGCCAATGAGAAGGCTGCAATGTCTTTGTCTGGGCTTAGCAACATCCGAAGCAATCAATAGGAAAGTTGCCTACCCCTTTAGTATATAAGAACCTCCCTTCTGAGAGAGACAGCAGTGACATTGCTATGCTCTCTGCTTTCCTGTCACATAACATTAGCTAGCTTATATATAGTTAGTTCGTATATAAATATATATATATATATATATATATATATATATATATATTACAGATAGTTAGTGGGAGATAGTCAGTGTAGGTTAGATCATGATATAGTGTAGCTGTGCAGTGTGTTAGGTAGTGTGATATTTTCTGCTGTCCACACATACATGCTACATACATAGTGCTGTATGTATATATGTATGTTACATACATACATAGTGCTGTGTTGTCACAAGTTCACACCAGTACTTAGTGCACCAATCACTAATATGTAGTCAGACCTGCTAAAATGTCATTTTGCACGGATTGAGCAAAAATATGCGCATCATTAATTGCCGATTTTCGCAATCGCGAATATATCAGAGCACTCTATTTGCATATAAAGCTATTGTAATGTTCTGTTGTGCCAACAATTTTCTCCAGTCTCAGGAAACTTCTAGCAGCTTGAAAAATGTAGCTATAGTGACCCATGCCTGTATTGTGCGTGCATTACTATGCGCATATTACATTGCCAATTTTCTCAATCAAGAAAAAACCGCAAATTAGCGAATTCACGAATATATGACGAATATTCTACCAAATATTCACGAAATATTGCTAATTCAAATATTGCCCCTGCCGCTCATCACTAAACCTGATGCGCGGCCTAGTGTCACAAGGAAGGGAAAATCTTGGAAGATGGTGAAGGAGTACGTAGCAGACCGTGTCAGCGTCCTCAGTGATCCCTCTGTGCCTTACAACTAGTGGGTGTCCATGCTGGACACGTGGCACGAAATGGCGCTCTACGCCTTGGAGGTGCTGGCCTGCCCTGCGGCCAGCGTTTTGTCAGAGTGTGTATTTAGTACTGCTGGGGGCATAATAACTGATAAGCGCATCCGCCTGTCAACTGAAAATGCTGACCGGTTGACTCTTATAAAAATGAACAAGACCTGGATTGCCCCTGACTTTTCTACTCCACCAGAGGAAAGTGGCTGAACATAAAGGCACTCTAAAAGTGGCTTTTATGGTGTATTGAATACACTGTATTCCCATGCACCCCTTACACCACAGTTTTGTGCCTATTATTGTCAGTCTGTAAAAGTGGCGTACTACTTGGACAACATCATTCCCATCAGCGACCTAGGAGTCCAAGATGCATCCAGACATCCTCCCCATGCGTTTTCCGAACCATTTCAGTGATGTTTCCATCAATTTCTGACCTTTTCCTGTGAACCAGGCACCCTCCCCTCTTCAGAGCAGGGGGTGGGTGGTTTAATGCTCAGGTTCTCCCATTGACTTCCATTGTGCTCGAGTGCTCAGTAGAGCACCCGAGCATTCCGAGGTGTTGTACTTGAGCATCCGAGCACTTTGGTGCTCGACCAACACTAGTATCAACGTCAGAGTGTGTATTTAGTACTGCTGGGGGCATAATAACTGATAAGCGCATCCGCCTGTCAACTGAAAATGCTGACCGGTTGACTCTCATTCCGAGGTGTTGTACTTTAGCATCTGAGCACTTTGGTGCTCGACCAACACTAGTATCAACGTCAGAGTGTGTATTTAGTACTGCTGGGGGCATAATAACTGATAAGCGCATCCGCCTGTCAACTGAAAATGCTGACCGGTTGACTCTTATAAAAATGAACAAGACCTGGATTGCCCCTGACTTTTCTACTCCACCAGAGGAAAGTGGCTGAACATAAAGGCACTCTAAAAGTGGCTTTTATGGTGTATTGAATACACTGTATTCCCATGCACCCCTTACACCACAGTTTTGTGCCTATTATTCAGTCTGTAAAAGTGGCGTACTACTTGGACAACATCATTCCCATCAGCGACCTAGGAGTCCAAGATGCATCCAGACATCCTCCCCATGCGTTTTCCGAACCATTTCAGTGATGTTTCCATCAATTTCTGACCTTTTCCTGTGAACCAGGCACCCTCCCCTCTTCAGAGCAGGGGGTGGGTGGTTTAATGCTCAGGTTCTCCCATTGACTTCCATTGTGCTCGAGTGCTCAGTAGAGCACCCGAGCATTCTGAGGTGTTGGCTGGGGGCATAATAACTGATAAGCGCATCCGCCTGTCAACTGAAAATGCTGACCGGTTGACTCTTATAAAAATGAACAAGACCTGGATTGCCCCTGACTTTTCTACTCCACCAGAGGAAAGTGGCTGAACATAAAGGCACTCTAAAAGTGGCTTTTATGGTGTATTGAATACACTGTATTCCCATGCACCCCTTACACCACTGAAAAGGGTATATGGTTCAATCTCCCTTTTCTCGTCCTCTATCTCCATCATATCAACATGCTTAATAGGCTGCCCTCGCTCCTAATGTTTTAGAGGGTCAGCTCAGCAGTGGGCCTTCACCCATAATGTTTTTGAGGATCACCAGCAGGCCCTCACCCGTAGTATTTTTGAGGGCCACCAGCAGGCCCTCAACCATAATGTTTTAGAGGGTCACCAGCAGGCCCTCGCCCCTAAGGTTTTAGATGGTCAGATCAGCAGCAGGCACTCGCCCCTAATGTTTTAGAGGGTCAGCTTAGCAGCAGACCATCACCTCTAATTTTTTAGATGGTCAGCTCTGCAGCAGGCCCTCGTCCATAATGTTTTAGATGGTCGGCTCATCAGCAGACCCTCATTCATAATGTTTTAGATGGTAAG
Organism: Bufotes viridis; assembly: GCA_033119425.1. Taxonomy (NCBI): domain Eukaryota; kingdom Metazoa; phylum Chordata; class Amphibia; order Anura; family Bufonidae; genus Bufotes; species Bufotes viridis. The sequence continues at coordinate 130,202,861 of CM065591.1, forward strand.
ATCAGCAGCAGGCCCTCACCCTTAATGTTTTAGATGGTCATATCAGCAACAGGCATTCGCCCATAATGTGTTAGATGGTCAGATCCGCAGCAGGCCCTCGCCCCTAATGTTTTAGAGGGTCACCAGTAGGCCATCAATCATAATTTCAAGGGTGTGTATGATGCCCTCCTTTATGTCTAATAAAGGGTGTATGGTAGTGCCGGTTCCTTGTTATTTTTGGCAGCGCTTTCACTTAGTGCATAGGATTTATGAGTGTAGAAGTCCCACTCCTGAACAATTGTACCACAATGTGAATGAGTGCCTCTTCCTTATAATTTTTGGCAGCACTTGCACTATATCTGCAAGTAAATATACCGGAAATAATGTTCCCTAACAATTTTTCCTTTTAAAGCGACTTTATCTTCAGTTTTGTGCCTATTATTGTCAGTCTGTAAAAGTGGCGTACTACTTGGACAACATCATTCCCATCAGCGACCTAGGAGTCCAAGATGCATCCAGACATCCTCCCCATGCGTTTTCCGAACCATTTCAGTGATGTTTCCATCAATTTCTGACCTTTTCCTGTGAACCAGGCACCCTCCCCTCTTCAGAGCAGGGGGTGGGTGGTTTAATGCTCAGGTTCTCCCATTGACTTCCATTGTGCTCGAGTGCTCAGTAGAGCACCCGAGCATTCTGAGGTGTTGTACTTGAGCATCTGAGCACTTTGGTGCTCGACCAACACTAGTATCAACGTATATTTAGGATCATGTATGGATCAGAAAACTGGCATATAGTGGTGCTTGAAAGTTTGTGAACTCTTCATAATTTTATATATTTCTGCATAAATTTGACCTAAAACTACATCAGATTTTCACAAAAGTCCTAAAAGAAGATAAAGATAAAGAAATCAAAGACATGAGTCAAAATATTAGATTTGGTCATCTATTTATTGAAGAAAATGATTCAATATCACATGTCTGAGTCGCAAAAGTAAGTGAACCTTTTCGTTCAGTATCTATAGTGACTCCCTTGTGTAGAATTAACTGCAACGAAACTTGTGAAGAGCTGGCTGTGGAGTAAAGATTACTGGACCAATGGACATAGAGCCAAATCCACAGCTCTAAGCAATGCAAACTTTTTCCAGAACGAAGCACTATTAAGTTTTACTGTTGTGGTTTATAAAGTGCATGCCTTTTCTGATATTTTAAAGTGCACATATACTTTATTACTGGATTGGAGTAGTGAAACATGAAAGGCAAGCGGGAAGACTCACTTAACCTCCGCAACCCTGTGGCTTCATTGGGAAATTTAGAAGGGGAGTTGTTGGAGAAACAGTCCACACATACACATGCCATGCTCATTCAGACTCCAGAGCCATAAGGTAAGATGTGCTGGTCGGGACCTTATGTCTACATAAGATTTGTAATTAGAGTAAAGCAATAATTTCATTAGCCTAGTTAATGTCTAGGGGGCTTCAATTAAACCATTGTTCTCCCAGCTACAACTCACATTGTGTGAATGGTGATGGGTAAACCTAGTGGTTCTGTCCCCGCAGGGGTCTCACATGTAGTTTCAGGTGAGGGACTCAGGCGTAGCAAAATACAGCCACAAATGCACAGTTAGCATTGGTGGAAGTTTTCCCAGGAGGACAAGCTAAAACCTGGGGCCAGTATTGGGGTATTGACTGGGGGATGATGGGGTTTTGCTGGTTGGAGGTGGATCCATACTCTTAGGTAGTGGTGCCCTTTGCTGGGTTAAGTATCAGCTGTGACTACAAAATATTTTGGCGGGTGATACTATAGCTGTAGACCAAAATGTTGGGAGAGTGTGTAGAAACTGTTAAAGGGCAATAGAACTACAGGTCCCAACTCGGGATATCATGGACTGGGTCTCAGAGGTTGTCCGCCCAAGTATCCAGGGCTGCAGCTAATCTGGCCATCTATCTGCATTTTCTGTATAACTGTGGACAAAAGAATAAAGACAGTCGTATTGTTATCCTGTCTAGGTGATTAATAAAACTCCAGATCCTCACATATATGTTTCCCATAATTGTTGATTAGTCTACTTCATTCAAATAAACAGACTTCCAGCACGAAGGAGATAAAATCTTGCATGTTCTTTATTAAATATTTCAAATGTACACGGCGGTGCAGTGAAAAAGGTCCCACCGTGTCCCTGGTCAGACCAACATGTTTCGAGCCAGCCAGCTCTTAGTCATGATTAGTCTACACATTGACTTGGGGGAATTTTAGTCTTAAATTAATTAACATAGTAACATAGTATATAAGACCGAAAAAAGACATTTGTCCATCCAGTTCGGCCTGTTTCCTACAAGTTGATCCAGAGAAAGGCAAAAAAACCCTGTGAGGCAGAAGCCAATTTTTCCCACTTAAGTGGAAAAAACTTCCTTCCCAACTCCAATCTGGCAATCAGAATAACTCCCTGGATCAACGACCCCTCTCTAGTAGCTGTAGCCTGTAATATTATTACACTCCAGAAATAAATCCAGTCCCCTCTTGAATTCCTTGAAAATTCCTCTGACTGACTTAACAGTGTTTCACAAATCCATCCATCATGAGTGAAAAGCATTGTTGTTTGAAGATAAAATATTGAAAGGCTGGTTTTTGTTTTTGTTTTTATACCTGTATACAGTACTATAGTTATAGGGATATAGTTATAGGCTATATCATAACATTTATTATTTATTTAAAATAAATGTATATAAAATACAATGCGGTTACTCTTTATTTTTGTTGTCTTCCATGTAATGTTTGATTTTCTGAAATTTAAAACATTGTAGACATATTATTATGTGAAAATGTTGGTACTATAGAACTGCATCATTGCATACGCTTAGTATTTTACTTTTTCTCTAAATGAGTCAGTGCATTAAACGTTGTCTTTGGCCCAAGAAAGCTGACATTAAGAAATGGTTCCCAGAAATCTACCTTTTCCTATTGTAGAAATGAACTGTCAATCAATCGTGCTAGGTTGAAGTTCTTGACATTTTAAGCTGCTTGTGTTATTCTATGGCCGAAAACAAGATTTGAGAACCAAGACTTAAGAACTTTCCCATTACTGCCCATAACTTTCCATTATTTATCTGACAGAAACTTTAGATTTTTTTTTAGCAAAAAACAATATGTTTTAGGTAGTTCCCAAGTGACCAAAATTTGATTAAATTAATAAAAAATAAAAATAGCACATTGCGATAAAAAGTTGTATCCTACATAAAAAGTAAAACTGTGTCAAGTTTCCTACAGTATATAATTAGAATACACATTATATATCAAAATGGGACTGAAGAGACTGAGATGGTAAATGTTCTGCAAAACTTAAACAATGATGTTTTCCAACAGAAGAATGTATGAGGCACAGTAATAAATATTATTACTTTATAGTAACATTAACTTCCAGGGCACATTTGATGTGAAATTCCAGAGCGGCTTACTGTACTTTCACACTCGTGTTTTGGCTTTCCGTTTGTGAGATCCATTCAGGGCTCTCAAAAGTGGTCCAAAATGAATCAGTTTGCATTCTAATGCATTCTGAATGGAAAAGGATCCACTCAGAACGCATCAGTTTGCATAAGTTCAGTCTCCATTCTGCTTTGGAGACGGACACCAAAACACTGCTTGCAGCGTTTTGGTGTCCGTCTGATGAAACTGAGCCAAACGTTTTCACTGCCATAAACTGACATAAACTGACACAATAGAAAACAGACCCATCCTCCATTGACTTTCAATAGTGTTCAAGACGGATCTGTCTTGGCTAGGTTAAAGATAATTAATACAAACGGATCCGTTCTGAACGGATGCAGACGGTTGTATTATCTGAACAGATCCGTCCATGGCGGATCCGCACAAAATGCAAGTGTGAAAGTAGCATTAAACACAGCACATACAGATAATTAAAACATTCAACACAATAAACACAAGCTTGAAGGGGGTTGACTGGCAAAGAAGGAGAGAAGACCCTGCTACAATGGCTTACTTTCTATGATGACCATTAATAAGACACTTTGGCATTTGAAAATGGGCATGAGAAAAATACAATGCAATTACACCAAAAGGGCCTCTACCTGGTCTCATGGCAGACCTAGTCTGGTCTTTTTACTTCCACTGCAGAACTGTTCTCAGCTATATTGCTAAGCTGCTGGAGACACTCTGCTCCTTCCCTGAAATATAGGTCAAAAGACTATGAACATGATATTTGATGGTGGGACAACCCTTTGTTTCAAACTTAGGGCTGGCACCCGCCTCTTATGGAGTGAGCTCAATGTAAGGGTGCTTGATACACCAACAGCATTCAGTTATAGAGATGTACAATTGCATCGCTATTTTGTTCATTGATAATATAGCCCTATAACCCTCACTCAGCGTATCTATATCATCTATTTACTAGAATTCAGACCCCCGCCCCCCTATTTGTTTGCAACCTTTGATATTGACTGAGATGAAATGGCCAGTAGATTTAGAAATGTGATTCCTGGCAATCAGCTGATTATTGCAATAGCCACATCCATAAAGAGGTTGTATATTTCCAGAGTGGTTATGCATAAGACTACAAGTGTGCCTGGGAGCATCCAAATGTTCCTCTACCGCATAAAAATACACCAGTTTTATAAATGGTACATGGTGGGAGCCCTGGAGCTTCAAGCTAAATTTCTTTATAAGAAACTGTATTACTATTTACATTGGTTACTGACGTGTACCAGAAATGTGTTCCAGTAATACCTAGACAAGCTTAAACCAGGACTGACTGAATTTTTGTTATGACAACCTTCTGTGGGTCAGTACGATTACAGAAATTCAAAATGTATAGTTTTTATTAGTTTCACTACTTAAAATAAAATTAATACTTTAAAAATTCTGACACCCAGAACTTTGTTTTATATTATCAGCTACAGAACTGTTTGAGAATTGTATTTTGTGGGACATTTTGCAATGTTTCAGCCCAACTCAATTAGGCCTTTATCAAGCATAGTGACATGCGCTAAGGTATATACACACCCAAAAGTCCACTAATTACAATAAATTAGTGCAATTAACTATAAAAAATATTAATTTAATTTCAAAACAATATGTTGCATGGTATAGTTATATGCAGAAGTATACAAAGTCCAAAGTGCATAAACAAATATAGAGAAATCATCCATTAGGTATTCTGTATGTAAGTTTAGATAACATACTGCTAGTAATAGTCATCCCTTATTAAACAATAACAGGCACATTGTGTTTCATAAAATCACTTGATAACAGTTAAATACTTGTAAGGTTCACTCTGTTTGGAATTCTGAGAAACGAGTTTTGTAGGCACTGATCTGCCCTTATGAGCAAGCGCCACAGAGCATCACCCACATTGCCCAAACCAGGGCCAGGATGCAGCACTCATATCGCGTACATGGGCCGAGACAATGGGAGCGAGCATATCATGGAGACCACACTGATAGATAAACAGTGCTGTAAAGTAGACATACAGAAGAGACTGAAGCGTCTGGCTCCTAATAGATATGAAAATCACCCAAGGTGTCCAATCATCAAGACAAAAGGGCAAAAAAGTTACTAATTAAACACTAAGTAAGTAAATTGGAAGGTATAACAAGTGCCATAAGACCCAAATGAACAGAAATGGGCTCATAATATAGTATCACTGATAAACTACTTCTAAGGAGAGCTGGTCACTACAGAAGCCTGATTACAGACAGGACATACTATATAATTAAGGAGGGTGTCATACACTAATCTCCTGGTCACTATTGGGTGCATCAGAAGCCGAGTTATCACCCTGGACAATGGAGACCAACAGTGTCAAGGTCTTCACCATTCATCCTAGGTGAGTGGTGGGACACCGTTAGGTGTCATTTATCCTCCACCCAACCAGATAAGTGGACACCAATAGGTCAACACACCTATGTGGCCATTTATACTGTGTACACCCTGCTAAGGAAACAGGTACCATCTCTATAGTATATTGCAATGACACTAAACAAAGTACAGCAAAAATGGAATGTAATTAGGATCCCATCAATGTCTCACGTGACCTCATGTCATAAAAGAAACTAAAATAAAATTTTAAAAAATGAACACCAAACAATTGTAGGCAGACTCGCCTTTAGGAACCCACATATAGGTGAGTCCTTCTTCATAGTTGTGGCTAATTCTGGTTTTCCTACTGAAACAGAACAGAACCAAAGCAATAAAAAGAAAATATAGAAAGCAAAAGCACGTCTTCCTCAACCAACTCCAGAGACAAACAAGGAACTCACAGATGGTCATAGAGAGTAGATAGTCATGTGAGTGCACCATATACACAACAGTGTGCATGTCTCTGTACACATAGACATCATAGAGCACCCTCAGTCACAGACCCCAAGTTTAAATTCTACATTGAGTCCATACAGTTTTAGACTTTTAAATCTATATAATCCACTGTAGTTCTCTTTTGTAGTTGTCTACTTTTGAGAAGAGCCTCCCTCTCTCCATCAATGTTAAAATACTGGAAACCGCTTTAAATGTGCATTGTTAGATTGAATGCCTTTGGGAAAACTACTTTGTTGTGAAAAGTAATTTGTTCAAGTATACAATGTAATTGACCATGGGGCCTCACATCATTATGGACACTACAGGATCTTCTCCCCTGTATATATATATATATATATATATATATATATGCACAACTGCATTTATGGGTTGAGCATATCCTGCTTCATGCCACCTTTCAGTTGTTTTGTATATATAATTTTTGGGAGGTTTATAAACTCCTATGTAAATGTAGCCTGTTTTCCATCCACAGGCTACATTTAGGTGCACCTGTGAGGCCTGGGCCATATCAGCCAGTCTTGGGTGGGGCTCACAGCCTTCTCCCTCCTCCCATTGCAGGCAGAATTACATGCTGGAGGTAACTGGGGAGTCTGCTGTGAGTCGGCCTAATACATTCCTATAATTTTGCCCGCTGGCCCCTGGTATTGCCCATATGGCACAGGAAGGTGAGTGTTAGGTCCCGAGCTACTTGATAAACCTTGGCGTGGTGCTCGGGCTTAGACATATCCTCCACTGCAGGACATGTTGACTAATCTCTCAATTTTAACATCAGTTTGAGGGCTTAGTAAGACCGCAGTGTGCACCTGTCTTGTCATTTGTTATTGCTATATTGTTATATTATTTATCACATCCACACAATTGCCATCTTGTGTAGGATGTCTATTGTGGTACTTTTGGTCCGCTGCGGGCATCCTCCACCGTATGCATTTTTGCTGGGGATCACCATTAGCAATGGGCCACAAGTGCAGGATCTGCTCCCCTGTATATATATGCACAACTGCATTTTTGGGTTGAGCACATCCTGCTTCATGCCACCTTTCAGTTGTTTTGCCTCACATCATTAACCTAAACACAAGGAAGTGGCCAATTACAGTATGCAGTCTTTTTCAAGATTATACAGTTTCAAGTTTACATTTTGTTACCTCTGACAAGGTAAAAAATAAATAATAATTTATACCAGAATATGGGAAAATTATTTTGTGTTGCATATTTTTATTCACACCAATGACATAGCATCATATATTACTGATACTTATCTTATGCTAAAGTTTTAAAGTTCTAAGTTTATTCAGAAGGAAAATATATTTTAAGCAGGTTTAATAATATTTTTTTACTGTAAATTTTACCATCACAATAATGAAAGCTGTGTTTGTTTTGCAGTACAATAACTGTCCCTATTCTCCAAACTTAGTAACCCTAAGAAAACCCCCATGTTTCTCCTCACATCCATAGATATATTATATTACTTATTTTTCTCTGGTAATGAATGCTCTATTCATAGTAAAGCCATTGTTACTCAGTGAGAGTTGACAATATTTGATTTTCCCGTTAAATAAAAAAGTCACAGCTGAGTGGACACTGGAAGTAACATTAGCTAGAGAGTGGGAAACCTGCTCCAGGTCTTTAATATATGTGATGAAATAGTGATGACATAGAGTGAAAGAAGAGAGACATTTTGCTTTGGTTCATTGGTTGTCTATTCCTTGCCTATTTATAAATCTAAACAACAAATCAGGATTTAAAAAAAAATAGCAACCTAACAAAACCTTAGTGGTCTAAATGGTGGCAGTTTATACTGTAGATCATTGTACGTCATTGTCATTCACCTAGTTTACTTCTGTTTTCTGTATGGGGTGACATTATAAATATCCTTTTTAAAACCTATAGCAGTAGATTAACAACAAAAACAAACAAACGTTAAAAACAGAAATTGTAAGTAGAGCACAGTCTGGTTGGATCTAAAGACTGTCCACCATCAAGGATTTTTTTTTTATTTCCTCTGAAATGAAAAATGAAATTAAAATTGAATTTTAAATATTCTTTTGTTTCTACAGAAGTATGAATGTGGACAGTGCAGCTTTTGTTTGTTGTCTGTTACCACATAGATGCATTGTCTGCATAGGCGCTGTAGAAACAAAAATATAGGATTTTTTAAATTACAACCTTTTAAAAAATGACATAATTTTTCATTTTAGACGGATTTGGATAATTAGCCCCTTCTAAATGGTGATGTGCCTTATGATTGGAAAATGGCCAATGTTGTTCCCATCCATGAGGAGGGTAGTAGATAAGATGCTGGTTACTATACACGGGTTAGTTTGACATCTGTAGTAGTAAAAATAATGGAAACTCTCCTGGAAAAAACAAAACAAATAATTGTTCACCTAAATATCAAACAAATTATTATTGATTTGTATATTAGTTAGTTCACAAAAAAGTGTTATATGGAGGTGCTGTGTATTTTCCTATTCTGGATTTCAGCAAGGCCTATGAAAGGGTTGATAGCTGAGTTACTGAAATTGGACTAGCTAATTCTTTGAACGTGCAGTAGAACAGATATCAGAGTGTTAAAGTTAATGGGGTGCCATAGAAGATGTGGTAGGTGAGTTTTGCTTGTTTGCTGATGACACAAAGGTGCGCAATGGATTTCACTAGGGTTCAGCAAATGGAAGTATCCAAAATGGGCTGTGATTAGAACTTTAGGAAAAATCAGATTTTCTGCAAAGCGGAATTTCCTTGTGCTTCGTGGTGATAAATAAATTTTCCCTGAAATGGCGATAAAAAAAAGCATGCTCATCACATTTATTTTAGTGCGAAGATGCAGCTGCAGCCATCTTGAGTGATAATCCCGGACGAAAACACGTGCGCAGGGACGTATGACATCACCACGCCAGCCAGAGTGACAACAAACACTGTGTGAGATTTTGCGTGGTGTTTTCTATCAAGATAGCCACGGTAGCCTCTTAGCGCTCAAGAGAATAAGGTGATTATTATTATTAGTTTTAACAGGTTAACCCATGAAAGCCCTTACTATTATTCTTAGATGCCGCAATCAGCAATGAACATGACATCTGAGGGGTTCAATGACGGGGGGCAGCACATTTGCTATTCCCTGCCATTGAACTTGCTACTTACTTTTAATGTGTTTGTTAACATATCCGTCGTTTTCCACTGACCACCATAATCCCAGAGACATGTACCACTGTGGTCCGTGATGTGGACCAAACACACCCATTGAAGTCTATGGGTCCATAAAAAAACACTGACACAGCATGGATGGCATCTGTGTTCTGTCAGAAGTTTTACAGACCACTAGTGGGAGATGCTCTGGAAATTAATTTTTAGTCCTAGCGGTGTCCTTGGAATACGGATGACAAATGGAGGGGGGAAAAGTGACGCGTCGACTAAACACAGATTCTTTGTGGATATCTTCACAGAAAAAACTTGAACAGATTTTGCAAGGATGTGAAATGGACATGGAAACGTGAACAAGGCCTAAGATTACAAAACATGTCTTCATATAAAAATTCCAGAATTCTCATTGGACCTAATTAAAATAGGAATTGAAAGAATGTATGTCTCCAGTAGAATATGCAGCACTATAATGAGAATATTTCACTTCTATTTCCATAATTCCTACTGATATTCACATGTCATCTTTGATTTCAGTAAGAGAAATCACTGTCCTCTTTTACATATTCAAATTATTCCTTATTTTCTTATTGCTTTAACAGATTGCAATAATATACTAAAACTTTGGTTAAATATGCTGTTTGGCTTGAAAGATACATGTTTACAAAAAATAAAAAACCTAAACAGTATTATAAGATTTTAAGAATATTAAAATAAAGAAGAACCTTTTACTCACATCATTAGGGATTTAGACAAAAGTTGTTTTGATGTGTTTCAAACTGAAATTATTTGAACTCCCTAATAAATGAATTGAATTATGAAAGTTCCACTTATGGCCCAATTTCAGTACTGGTCCTAGTAGCCCCGCTTCTGCATTTTCCAGACCAAAGCTACAAGTTCCTCTCTCCCTCTATAGGTGACTTACTTAGGGGAAAATTTCAACTTAAGAAATATTAAAACTAAATTTTATGTGCCCCATGATAATACTACAATATTTATCAGAAAGAGGGATCAATCACATTCCATTGCACAAATGAAGCCCTAGGGTCCTACTCTAGCTGATCTATGAAACAGATCAGGCTTAGGGCTACTCCCAATGTCATTATCTAAGTGGGCAGAGATCAAGCACAGATAATAAGATGATAACAAACACCTTTGCATGATCTAACAAGGTAACCTTATTATTGTTAATTTTGTTATTGCTCAGTTATTTTTCCATAGGAGAAGGAGCATGAAATACTGGGAAGGCTAACAATAGCATTAACACGCATTAACCCTTTAAAAGCCAGAGTGAGCTTGTATGTGTGTGTGTGCACTCTATGGGCAGAGATGACTGCAAGGCAGAGGAGTCCTAGCGTGCAGTGGACAGGCCAAACACTACTTCAGTTGCCATATCTGCTGGAAAGGAGCAGAAAGTTGCTGATACAGATAGCCAGAGACACAGAATGGAGTGAAAAGTGAGTATTCCAGTTGCCCTGCCAACTTCCTTTTCCTTCTTTTTTTGCCATTCTTCTCATCCTTCTGCTTCTTTTCTTTGAGTTCCATTATAAAATTGTCAATACATAGATTAATTTTTTCAGGATTTAACATACAGGAGATGAGAAATCAGATAAGTTTATTTTTGTGTTCAAAAAGTCAATGTTTCACTTACATATGTATCATGGCTAAACAAGGAATAGCAAATAGAGTAGAAATTTAGCAATGATCTGTAAAACCATGCAATAGAATCATTACAAAGTCTCATGAATACAGCAAGGAACTTTTATGGAGGTACATAAAGTCCCTGGCACTTAGTAATAAAGAGTAAAGATGAGTGAACTAGTTCATAACGAACCAGGTTTGTTACAAACTTTGCAATTTTTTGGATGACAGACAAACCTAAACCTTTTCAGATTTGTTTTGGACGAATCCAGGAAAACGACGCATAGCGCCAATTTACTGCACATATTGGCGGGAAAAATGCACTGGGGAGGAAGAAGAAGGGTTCTCAAGTAAAAAATCACAGAATAAGGTGGTCTAAAAGGCAAAAAATTGTAGACCACCTTATTCTGTGATTTTTGTCTGTATATGTATGCCTGGAGGTGGGGCAACCTCAGGTTTGAATGTGCCTTGATTTTGATCTATTGGTAACATTCAAGTGCACCTGGGCAGCCTGCGTCACATTAGACAGTTATAGGTGGGACTCACAGCCTCCTCTCTCCTCCCTTTGTATATGTGATTTCATGCTGGAGCTAACTGGTAACTGCTCTCTGTGTGTCGAACTTTATGCACCTTTTATAAATTGTCCATATGGCATAGGTAGGTTAGCGCTAGGTCCATTTTGAGACACCTTGAAGGGGCGTGTGGGCTCCGGTTTGTTCTTGATATAAGAATATATTGGTGAATGTCTCATTTTAATATCAACATGAGGGCTTAGCCAAATATTTTCAATTGCATTTACCATTGTAGTGCACTATTTTCAATTAATTTCTGTTTTTAAGGTTCTCAACTGACCCTGAAAGGAAGGGGGGGAGGAGCTTTCCAATCAGTGCTGCAGCAGGCAGGCAGGTGCCCTAGCAGAATGAGCAGAACGTCCTTCTGTGCTGGGCTGTGAATGAGGGTGGTTGGGTCTTACAATGTCTGCCAGAAAAATGATCTTAGAGAGTCAGGAACAGTCAAAAATCACAATCAAGCTTGTATTCTTCTACCAGGGAGAGTGAAGGCAAAGGTTAGAAATTCAAATTACAATTGGGTGTGAGAAGTGAGGAACTGAGCCTTGCATTGCCTTCTAATAGAAGTGCAGCTGCTACAAACCTCAAAAGCAGGTACCTGCAGGGACATTACATAGATTTCCCCATTTTAACAGAAATCTTTTGTTTTTATTTTCGTTTTTTGGGTGGAAAATGGAATAATTGAAAAACTTTTAAACCCGCAATTTCTGTCGGGGACTTAAAGACCTGTGAGGTACATGTAATTAATGGTGATCGGGCAGAGTCCGGCAGTCACTGATAGCGCGAACCCTGCTGCATGTGCTGGTATCATTGAAATCACCAATGCCAGTGAATTAACCCTTGATGTTCTGCAGTCAGCACTGACCGTGGCACAGGCGATGTTGGGCGGGGATCGGAGCTGCCATCTGGTCCCAGTGATGCTGTGACAGGGACCTGATAGCAGGGAAGGCAGCCCGATGCCTTTCTTAGGCACTGTGGCTGCCTTCCGGGGGAGAGCCTGTGAGATGCAACCCCCTGGATCTCACATGCAGGAAGCTATATGTGTAGCTATAGAAGTATTGGAATGCATTGTAAAGGGAATCATACCTCCAAAAGTTGAAGTCCCAAAGTGGGACAAAACATAAAGTGAGAAAAAGTTAAAAAATAAAGTTTTCCCACAAAAAATTAAGTTTCATGTAAAAATGAAAAATGTAATTTTCCTCAAATAAAGTAAAAAATATGTGGAAAAAATAGGGAAAAAAAGAAAAGTAGACATATTAGGTATCGCCACGTCCATATCAACCACCTCTATAAACATATCACATGACCTAACTGCTCAGATGAACACCAGAACAAAAAAAAAATCTGAGCTACAAAAACAATTTTTTTTTATCACCTTTCATCACTAAAAGTGCAACACCAAGCGATCAAAAAGGCTTATGCCTCCCATAATAGTATCAATCTAACCGTCACCTCATCCCGCAACAAATGTCACCTCATCCCGCAAGACAATTGCCCAAAAAAAAAAAAAAACTATGGCTCTCAGGCTAAAACATGATTTTTTTTGTTTCAAAAATGCTTTATTGTGTTAAATGTGAAAAAAAAAAAAGAAAAGAGTTGACATATGTATCGCCGCGTCCATAAGAACCTGTTCTATAAAAATACCACATGACCTAACCCCTCAGGTAAATACTGTAAAAAAAATAAAAATAATAGTGCCAATCAAACTGTCATCTTATTGCACAAAAAATGATACCCTAACTAAGACAATCGCCAAAAAAATAAAAAAAATATGATTCTCAGAATATGGAGACACTAAAACATTATTATTTTTTGTTTCAAAAATGATATTATTGTGTAAAACTTTAAAAAATAGAAATAAAAAGTATACATATTATATATCGCCACGTCTGTAACAACCTGCACTATAAAATTACCACATGACCTTACCCCTCAGGTGAACACTACAACAAAAAAAAAAAAAAAAAACTGTGTAAAAGCAATTTTTTTCACCTTACATCACAAAAAGTATAATAGCAAGCAATAAAATAGTCATATGCACCCCAAAATAGTGCCAATCAAACCATCATCTCATCCCATAAAAAATGATACGCTACCTGACAATTGCCCAAAAAAATTAAAAAATAAACTGATTCTCAGACTATGCAGACACTAAAACATGATTTTTTTGTGTGTAATATTGTATTACACCTGCGCTCCCATGGGTTTCACACTATCCCTCACAGAGGTTGCTGCTAGGTATTCCCTAATCAGTCTGCTGCAAGGCTGATGGATGTTTCAATAACTAATAAATATCAATTACTGGACCAATAAACAGTGTATCAGGTTGAATGTACTGTATTGTTGGCCAGGTGGATACCTGCGCTGAGCTAGTGTGTGTTAAAAAGAAAAGGAAAAGAAAAAAGAAAAAAAGTGCCGTTTTAATTGGTCGGCTGATACTAAAACGGTAAGAGGTGTCAGTGAATGGAAAAAAGGTTCATTGACCAATTAAAAGTCGGATTTTGGGAAATTGTATGCCGATACTGTAATGACTGACAATAATATATACCCCTAGATAAATAAATGAATGGTAACACTGGATAGAGTCACTAAATAAAGTTGCTTTAATGTTACCTTCGTTGCTATGGGGCAGAGCAAATCCAGAAGTGCGTTCTTTGATCCAGGCGGGGGATGTAGTATGAGCAGTCGAGCTCTTCATTCACCTCAAACACTAAGCGTGGCTCCGGCCGGTAGCATCCCCTTGAATAGTTGCCACCTACCACTGTTGCTGCAGAATATCCCAAGCAGTCAGTATATCCGTGCACGTAGAAATTGCACCAATCACAATGATTATGAAATAGAGGCACAAATTCTCAATACCAAATTCAAGGAAAAAGGATATCCAATAAAAAACTTAGAACCCATTGCTAAAGAAATCAAGGAACGGGACAGGTCTACCTTGATAGGAGAGATACAAAAACAAGAATCCCAGAAAGAAAAGGACACTGAAAAACTGCAGATCCCGATTATAAGTAAATACAGTGCAGGGGCCCCAATTTTCTGAAAATAGTCAAAAAACATTGGGAGGTTCAAAAACAAGACAAACAAATAGGAGAAATGATATCAGAAAATCCTAAATTCATTTTTAGAAAAGCTCCCAATCTTACTAATATGATAGCACTCACAATAAAAAATCATAACATTTACCGAACCGCAAAAACTAACAGGATAGCGGGTTTTTTCCCCTGCAGAACCTGTAATAATTGTAAAAAATGTAAAAAAATCAAAAAATCTGAAAAGGGGCCAATAAAAATGATAATAAATAATGTCACATTTAAAATCAACAATTTCATAACGTGCAATACTACGGGAGTGATCTATTACATAAAGTGCCCATGCCAAAAACTGTATGTAGGCAGAACAAAAAGATCATTGAAAACCAGAATCAGAGAACATATTAACAATATACAGAAAAAATATGATGGACATTCTTTATCCCGGCACTACACACATCATGCAAATAGTTTCATAGGTTCCACATTTTGAGGCATTGAAAAAGTACCAGCTAATAAAAGGGGAGGAGACTACATTAAAGCCATGTCACGCAAAGAAAGTAATTGGATCTTTAAATTAAATAGCCTCACCCCTTATGGTTTGAACCAGGAAATAGAACTATTTGCATTTGATTAAGGATGAAGATGTTTTTCAGAAGTGATCATTCCGTGAGCTTAATAAACACAGCCGTTACCATGGGAACGCTTGTCTATATATACACTAGGACTCACAAACTATGACATCCCTGAGGAAGGAGCCCGCTAGGCTCTGAAACGCGTAGGGTGGTTTGTGTAACTTACAGGCTTCCATACCCAACGCGGTGACGTCACACGCCGGAGCACCAGTGGATTACGGACTGTGTTTGTTTCTCCTCGCGCGAGCGCGCTGCTACCGGCCGGAGCCACGCTTAGAGTTTGAGGTGAATGAAGAGCTGGACTGCTCACACTACATCCCCCACCTGGATCAAAGAACACACTTCTGGATTTTCTCTGCCCCATAGCAACTAAGGTAACATTGAAGCAACTTTATTTAGTGACTCTATCCAGTGTTACCATTCATTTATTTATTTACCTAGGGGTATATATTATTGTCAGTCATTACAGTATCGGCATACAATTTCCCCAAATCCGACTTTTAATAGGTCAATGAACCTTTTTTCCATCCACTGACACCTCTTACCGTTTTAGTATCAGCCGACCAATTAAAACGGCACTTTTTTTCTTTTTTCTTTTCCTTTTCTTTTTAACACACACTAGCTCAGCGCAGGTATCCACCCGGCCAACAATACAGTACATTCAACCTGATACACTGTTTATTGGTCCAGTAATTGATATTTATATGATTTTGTTTTGTTTTAAAAAATATATTATTGTGTAAAACTTAAATAAAAGAAAGTATACATATTCGATATTGACACTTACGTAACGGCCGGCTCTATAAAAATATCACATGACCTACCCCTTCAGGTAAACTGTCAAAAAAATAAAATCTGTGCTAAAAAAACATCTTTTTGGTCACCTTATATCACTAAAAGTGCAACACCAAGCGATCAAAAAGGCATATGCCCCCCAAAATAGTACCAATCTAACCGTCACCTCATCACGCAAAAAATTAGCCCTTACCTAAGACAATCGGCCAAAAAAATAAATAAATAATTATGGCTCTCAGACTATGGAGACACAAATTTATAATACCCCTCAAGGTATTCAAAACTGATTTTACAAACTTTGTTAACCCTTTAGGTGTTCCACAAGAGTTAATAGCAAATGGAGATGTCCTTAAGGTGAAATATGGCCTTAAGGTTGAGTCCTTAAAGGGATTAAAGTGTTCTACCATCAATTTAGCATTTTAAATCTTATAGAAAACAGTTGTTTTCTAGTCTGAATTCTGTCAGGGCATTTCACATATAGTAAATAAAATTGATGTGCTTATTTTTTTTATTTTTTTAAATCATATGAAATACAAAGGGTAGCAGGCAAAACATCTGTGATTGATAACGTAATATTTAGACTAGTGTTGAGCGAACCCGAAATTTAAAGTTCAGGTTCGTACCAGACTTTAGGGTTTTTTGTACCCGGACCCGAACCCGTAATTTTCTGTAAAAGTTCAGGTTCCAGTTCGTTGTTCGGCTGTTTAATAAAGCTTGGTGTTAAGCCTGCGATCTACAGCAATTTTTTTCGTGGGTGCAATGCAACATTTTTGTACTCTGCCCTGAGCCCAGTGACACAGAAAAATGCGTTTTAATCCGTCTGTTAGTTAGGTGGGCGTTGGCGTCCATTTTGTAAAAGTGCAGTGCACATGCACCTGCATATGTGATCGGGAGAAAAAAGGAATCCTGTTCTTGAAGTTCAGTGGGCGACATATACCCATTTTTTTTGCACCTGCACTGCATATGTGCCAGGGGAAGGGAAAATAATATAAGTAATCCGTCTGTGAGTTCAGGGACCCAGGGGGTGACATATTCAATTTTTTTTCTGTAAAGTACCCCTGTGCTGCAAATGTGACAGTGTAATCAACTAAGTAAATCCATCTGTTAGATTCTGGGGGGACAAATAAATATTTTTTGCTAAAAAGTACGTCTGCGGTCTGCACTGCATTTCTGAGAGTGAAATATAATCAATAAATACAACTATGACATTGTGGGTGGAAAAAAAAACCCACTTTTTTTTTTTTGCTATAAAGTACCTTTGCGGCGTGCACTCCATTTCTGAGAGTGAAATATAATCAGTTAATCTAGCTCAAAGATTGTGGGTGGACATTTCCACGGTTATCAGAAAAGTCATTCACAAGTCGCTTGGATGGTGTGTTCCTGCTGCACTGCATACCTGACTGGGAAATATATTCGGTAAATTCGGCGGCGTTTAGATTGCTGGCTGGGTGATCTGTACCCCCTTTTTTCTTTCAAACTACCCCTGCACTGCATACCTGACTGGAAAATATATTCTGTAAATTCGGCAGCATTTAGATTGCTGGCTGGGTGATTTGTACCCCTTTTTTCTTTCAAACTACCCCTGCACTGCATACCTGACTGGGAAATATATTCTGTAAATTCGGCGAAGGCAGAGGAGGAGGAGGAAGTCGCCAACGCAGCTGGGTCACTGCCAGCACCTCAGAAGACAGGGTTAGCATGGCTGAAATATGGAAAAGCTTTGTCAGCACGCCACAACAACCAGCACCACCAGCTGATATGGAACGTCTTAGCAGGAGGCAGCATTTATGCAATATGGTGGAACAGTACGTGTGTACACGCCTACACGTACTGACTGATGGGTCTGCACCATTCAACTTCTGGGTCTCCAAATTGGGCACATGGCCTGAGCTTGCCCTTTGCGCCTTGGAGGTGCTGGCCTGCCCTGCAGCCAGTGTATTGCTTGAACATATGTTTAGCACGGCAGGGGGCGTTATCACTGACAAGCGCAGCCGCCTGTCCACAGCCAATGTAGACAAGCTCACGTTCTTTAAGATGAACCAGGCATGGATCCCACAGGACTTGTCCGTACCTTGTGCAGAATAAATATGTATACTGGCCTCACCCAGCCTTTGTTATACTCCAGCGCACTTTGTCTTTGTTTTCTTTTCTATATTTCCCAATGTTTTGGGGTCTACCCAAATAAAAAATAAAAAAAAACAAAGACAAAAAACAGTGTTGTTGGCGACTACCTCCCCCACCACCGCTTCTGCCTACACTGCCACTTCCACCACCTCCTCAACCTCCTACTCCATATGGACCTCCTCCTCCTAGTTCAAGATTATTATTTTTAATATTTATGTATTTTATATTATTTTAATTAATTTTCCTATCCATGTTTGTTTTCAGAGCAATTGTCCAGCTCTTACCCCATTTTGCTTCCTTTTGCAGCCCTCTAGAACTTTCCATTACTTTTTTAGAGCCATTTTAGTGCCCCAAAGTTCGGTTCCCCATTGACTTTAATGGGGTTCGGGGTCAAGTTCGGTCCCCGGCGAACCCGAACTTCCAGGTGTTCGCTCAAATCTAATTAAGACAAAATCTGCCTATTTTTATCTTCACACAGTTTCAAATTTATTGGAGGAGGGGGGATTGAATTTATTCAAACCAGCATATAAGTGATCACTATACCGAGTGGAGCACAATAATAATGTGATATTAGGCAGCAGGTCTGAATCTGTTTCCATTTAAATCTGTCGCCACAAGGTTGCATTTTTTGGGGGGTTGTTGAATTTATTAAAACCAGCATATATGTGATTAGTACACCAATACACAGGGTAGCACACAAAATTATCTGTTAATGATAACTTGATATTAGGTTCCAGACCTCAATCACCAGATTCCATTTATTTCTGTCTTCACATATTTGCAATTTTTTGTGGGGGTTTGTTGAATTTATTAAAACTAGCATGTAAGTGATCACTATTCCAATACAGAAGGTAGCACACAATATTATCTGTGAGTGATAACGTAATATAAGGCGTCAGGTCTTAATCATCCGTCTCCACACGGTTGCAATTTTTTGGGGGGTTGTTCAATTCAATACAACCAGCATATACGTGATCACTACACCAATACACAGAGTAGCGCACAAATTTATCGGTGACTGATAACGTGATAATAGGCGTCAGGCTTCAATTATCTGTTTCTATTTATTTCTGTCCCCACACGGTTGTAACTATTATTATTTTTTTACGTTGTTGAATTTCTAACTATATTTATTTATGCACAATTTCATTTGGGTTTGAGCATTTCCTGCCTGTTTAACACCACGCCATTCTTTTCAGTCTATTTTGTTGCACCTATGAGGCCTGGGCCATATCAGCCAGTCTTGGGTGCGGCTAACAGCCTTCTCTCTCCTCTTATTGCAGGCATGTCGACATGCTCGAAGTGACTGGGGAGTTTGCTGCGAGTCGGCCTTTACACTCCTGTAATTTAGCCCACTGGCCCCTGGTATTGCTCATATGGCACAGATAGGTGAGTGTTAGGACCCGAGCTACTTGATAAACCTTGGCGTGGTGCTCGGGCTCAGACATGTCCTCCACAGTAGGACATGTTGGCTAATTCTCAATTTTAACATCAGAATGAGGGTTAGTAAGACCGCAGAGTGCACCTGTCTGTTCTATTATTATTGTTATATTGTTTATCACATCCACACAACTGCCACCGTGTGTAGTATGTCTATTGTGGTACTTGTTGGCCGCTCGGGCATCCTCCATTGTATGCATTTTTGCTGGGGATCTCCATTAGCACACAAGTGCAGGCCACAAGTGCAGGATCTGCTCCCCTGTTTATATATGCACAAGTGCATTTGGGTTTGAGCATTTCCTGCCTGTTTAACACCACGCCATTTTTTCAGTCGTTTTGTATATTGAATTTATTACAAACAGCATATACATGATCACTTCACCAATACAAAGGGTAGCACACAACATCATCTGTGAGTAATAACGTGACAGGCATATCGTTGACATCAAGCCGTCTGATGATTACTGGCTAGCCATTCTTTTAGACCTTTGCTATCAAAGTAAAATGGGGGAATGTTTTCCTTCCTCAGAAAGGCGGGAAAAATTATGTTATTACCAGGAAACACTGAGTACGCAGCTTGCCGCAGCTTACGGCGGGCAGGCACCTGTCGCCAGTGAGTCTGAAAGGAGGCCCCTCTCTGCCACCCTCAGTTTTTCCAAGTGCCACGCCAGGCTGAGCCCAGTCAGCAAGCCAACAGCTAACACCTTAATGCCCAGATTCAGGCCTACCTATACTCTGGCCAGTCTCTGGTGCATACTCTGTTCCCTAACCCCATGGATACTGGAACAGCACACTCTCTTTCTTGCTCAGCCTCTAGTGTCCCCTCGGAGATAATTTTATGCTCTGTGGAGGGTCTGGTGACACACAAATGGACCAAGTTGTCCTCCAACAGTGTCCAAAACATCACTTTTGTCAAAATGAACCAAGCCTGGATTCTTAAGGATTTTCACACTTCTTCAGCTAAGGCGGTGCCCCATCTTTTCACTTTTGCTGTCTGCCTCCATCATGTCACCACTACCATCACGCCACTGCTGCCACCTGCCAACCATCATCTTCAGTAAGGCGGCTGCGTCCATCATGCCACCACCACCATCATGTGACTACTGCAACCTGCAAATCATAATGTTTTGCACGGCGGCTGCTGCTGCTGACTCCATCACAATGCTGCCTGTTTATAAGGAGTCACTTTTCCTTCTGACAATAAACACTTCGTGTCGTATGGACAGGCATTCTGATCCTGCCAGGGCATATTATTTTTGGATGCTTGTTCCCCCAAGCCACTTTTTACATTTTTTCAAATCTTATAACACTGTTAGAGATGAGCGAATCGAAGCTGACGAAGTGGAATTCGTTTAGAATTTCAGGAAAAATTTGATTCACAATTAATTCAAATTTCCTCACACTTTGTGGTAAATAATCATAATTTTTCCTAACATGGCGGCTACAATGGTGGCTTAAATGGGGGTACATGTGTGAGGACATGGGACAGGGAACTCTGGGAAGGCGGGATGACCCATAATGCCATGTATGCAGCCAATCAGCAGCCAGCTCGGTGATGTCACAGCCCTATAAATACGGTGGCCATCTTAGATTCTGCAATTCACAATCGTACTTTGTTCAGGGACAGAGGTGTATGCAGGCTATAGGGAGAGTGAAAGAAAAACTAATTGTTAAAAAAAAGTAAAGAAGCGATTTACTAGTGCAGGGAAAGGATAGTGAGGGGAATCATTTCACAGGCAGGGAGAGACATGTGCAGATGCTAGGGAGAGTCATAGGAAAATCCTCATTTTGAAAAAAAACAAAAAAAACGGTTTACAAGTGCAGGGAAACATTACTTGGGGATCCATATAGTCTTATAATACAGCTCTGTCATTCCAGCAATTAGTTATTGGGGTGCAAGTGATATGTTGAAAAGCTTTTATCTCGAGAATAATATAAATATATACGCAGGTCACTTTTGTTTTTATTTATGCTAAAATAATTTGCTGTCATTTCTGGTGAAAGAGTATAGTAATACATGAAAAATATATATGTACTGCACTGTTGCAGTGATGTCTGTTGAAAGCATATAGGGGCGTATTTCTTTAAAAAAGAAAAATATATACGCACTGCACTGTTGCAGTTATTTCTGGAGAAAGCGTATAGGGTCGTATTTCAGTACTATGAGAAAAATATATACTCACTTCACTCTTTAATTGGAGTCTGGTGAAAGCGTATAGTGGCCTTTTTCTGTCCAACAAGAAATATATATTCTCGGGTCACTTCTGCAGTTATTTTTGGTGAAATGGTATAGGGGCCTATTACAATAAAAAAAATATATATATATACATATATATATATATATATATATATATATATAAACTCACTGCATTGCTGCAGGGAATTCTGTTGTGTATAGGGGCGTATTTCATTCACAAAAGAAAAATAGATACGCACTGCACTTTTGCAGTTATTTCTGGTGAAAGAATATAGGGTCGCATTTCAGTACTACAAGAAAAATATATACTGTACGTATATATATATATACGCATATATTCTCAGTGCACTGCTGCAGTGATTTCTGTTGAAAGCGTATAGGGGATTATTTCAGTACTTCAATAAATATATATACGCAGTACACTAAATTTTTTTCTGGTCAAAGAGAATAGGGTCGTATTTTAGTACAACAAGAAAACTATATTCTCAGTGCATTCCCGCAGTAAATTGTGGTGAAAGCGTTCAGTGGCCTATTTCAGTAAAAAAAGAAAAATATATTGGTCGCTTTTAAGGGTTTTTAAATTTCTGTTTAATTTGTTTAGTTCAGCTACAAGTATGTCAGACAGAGAAGTGCCAGGCCATGCACAGAGGAGTGGCAGAGGCCTGAATGTTTCTGGCGCAAGCAGACGTCACAGCAGAGTAAGGGGTCATGGCAGTAGTAGTCACAGCGAGTGGCCGAAGCTCCTGGTGTCGTCTACCGGTAGTGACCATCAACCCAGCGGTGCTTGATTGGTCAACTCGGTCATCTACATCATCCCAAGGGACATCAGACACCCCCAGCCAACAGTCGGTGTGTTCGTCAGACACAACCCTTAGTTGGTATGGCCCAGGAACAGGCCCTGTGCCCTCACCTGTTCTCAACCTGCCTCTGGCCTTTTCTGTTCCCTCTCCGTGAGAAGTACTACATGCAGTGGGCTCAGTTTCACTTTTCAGCGAGGAAGAGCTACTAGAGGACAGTCAGCAGCTACTACCCAGCCAAGATGAGGAATAGACATCCACTGCTTCCTCCGCTAGGCTGGCAAGTAGTGATGAGGAGAGTAGCATGGGAGCTTGTGTTGCGAGTGGTCAGGCTCCTGACCCAGAGGCCGTTGTGGAGGACATCAGTGATGTGCAGACACTATTCGATAATGATGAAGCCGATCGCACTTCGGAGCCGGGTCAAGAAGGGGCTTCGTCATCATCAGGAGAAGAGAGTGACAGCTTGCCCGTCAGGCAGCGGCTGAGCAAGCAAGTTGCTAGCATAGCCGGGAGTCAGCAGGGTGGCAGCAACAGTGGGAGGTCCGGAGCCAAATAGACACAGGGTAGACCACCTTCTTTGAATCAGCCTACCTGACTGGAAAGGAGTGGTGCAAAGGTTCATGGGAGCAGCAGCGTTAGCAGTCAGCCAGTGAGTAGTGTTATTGGAAAATAAGGTACTCAGCAGTATGGCAGTTGTTTTGTGAAGCTGCTGGAGGAGGTCAACATGGCCATATGTAGAATATGTGGGCAGAAGGTGAAGCGTGCCCAGGGTGCCAATGTTGGCACCATGGCCCTGCACCAACATACAGTTGTGTTCAAAATTATTCAACCCCCACTGAAATTGAGTGTTTTGGCCAGTTTGACATTGATTTTGATCATTTCAGTCATCTTGTTTACAATTAAATCAAAGAGGCACTTGTAAGTCAGACAAATATAACATAACATTTATAATGAAATAACCACAAATGTCTTTTCTGTGCTCACATCATTATCAGTTTTATTCAACCCCCAAGTGACATTCAATCTTAGTACTTAGTACAACATCCTTTTCCAGTTATAACAGCTTTTAAACGTGAAGCATAACTTGACACAAGTGTCTTGCAGCGATCTACGGGTATCTTCGCCCATTCTTCATGGGCAAAAGCCTCCAGTTCAGTCACATTCATAGGCTTGCACGCTGCAACTGCTTTCTTTAAGTCCCACCAGAGGTTCTCAATCGGATTTAATTCTGGTGACTGCGATGGCCACTTCAAAATGCTCCAGCCTTTAATCTGCAACCATGCTCTAGTGGACTTTGCATGGGATCATTGTCCTGTTGAAAGGTCCAACGTCTCCCAAGCCTCAGGTTTGTGACGGACTGCATCACATTTTCATCCAATATCTCCTGGTACTGAAGAGAATTCATGGTACCTTGCACATGCTGAAGTTTCCCTGTACCTGTAGAAGCAAAACAGCCCCAAAGCATGATTGACCCCCCGCCATGCTTCACAGTAGGCAAGGTGTTCTTTTCTTCATAGGCCTTGTTCTTCCTCCTCCAAACATAGCGTTGATCCATGGGCCCAAACAGTTCTAATTTTTGTTTCATCAGTCCACAGAACACTATCCCAAAACTTTTTGTGGTTTGTCCACATGACTTTTGGCATACTGCAGTCGACTCTTCTTATTCTTTGGAGACAGCAAGGGGTGCGCCTGGGAGTTCTGGCATGGAGGCCTTCATTACGCAGTGTGCGCCTTATTGTCTGAGCTGAAACTTCAGTACCCGCATCTGACAAATCTTTTTTCTGTTCCTCAGCAGTCACACGGGGACTTTTCTCCACTTTGCGCTTCAGGCAGTGCACAGCAGTCGAAGTCAGCATCTTCTTTCTTCCATGACCAGGTAGCGTTTCAACAGTGCCCTTTGCCTTGAATTTGCGAATGATGCTTCCTATAGTGTCTCTTGGTATGTTTAACATCTTTGCAATCTTCTTATAGCCATTGCCCTTCCTGTGAAGAGAAATCACCTCTTCTCTTGTCTTCCTGGACCATTCTCTTGACTTCACCATGTTTGTAAACACACCAGTAAATGTCTAGAAGGAGCTGATTATCACAGTCATTTTACATCTGCCTAATTGGTGCTTATTATGCTTGATTGCTGCTCCTTGACATCCACAGGTGTTTTCAATACCTGATTGAAAACATTTGAATGAACCTCTGTTCTTAAGAGTGGTAGTCTTTAAGGGGTTGAATAATTGTGTCAATGAAGAAATCACACAAAAAAACATTTAATACTGTATTACAAAAACAATTGATGCCATTGTAGTTGCATTTGGTTCTTTAAAAAGTCCCGGTAAGATTTCATTCTGAACACAATTACAAATGTACACTAAATTCCCTAAAACCCTTTACAGCATTGGGGGTTGAATAATTTTGAACACAACTGTATGTATCACAATAAAGTGGCCTGTGAGAACCTTGGCTCCGATGTGGTGGTCCAGCCTGCCGCAGCTACCGCTACTTCACCCAGTGGCACGCACCCAGTTTCAGCCAGTCAAGGCTCCACCACCTCAGCCAGAGGGAGCTGTCTATCAATCCCATCTTCTACTGGTCCAGATGCTCCTGCTCCTACTCTTCATCAGTCATTCCATCAGCAATCAATCCCCAATTGCCAAGAGACAACAGTATGCGTGCAGGCATCCAATGGCGCAAAAACTGAATGTGCTCCTGTCCAAGTTGCTGGTGCTTTAGTCCCTCCCTTTCCAAGTGATGGACTCTGCACCTTTCAGAGAACTGATGGCTTGTGCCAAGCCGAGGTGGAGAGTCCCACGTCGTCACTTCTTTGCGAAAAAGGCAGTACCAGCCTTTTACAAACATGTAGAACAGAAGGTGGGCCAGTCCTTGAACTTGTCAGTGTCTGCAAAGTGCATGGCAGCGCCGACGTCTGGAGCTGTAACTATGGTCAGGGAAAATACATGTCCTTTATGGCCCACTGGGTGAATGTAGTTCCTGCACAGCCACAACAGCAACTTGGACAGGTCACACCGCTTTCACCTCCACGTTGTAACGTCATTGGTCCTGCGACAATTTCCGCCTCTGTATCCTCATCCTCCACCTTGTCCTCAGCCTCCACTGCAGGGAAAAGTCACAGTGCCCCTCCAGCATACCATATGTGCAGGGCTCGGCAGTGTCACGCTTTTCTGCACCTTGTTTGCCTTGGCGAATGGATTCACACAGGGGAGAAACTGCTCCATGTGAGGCATCAAGAAATTGAATCCTGGCTTTCTCCGCAACAACCGATAATCGGAACCATGCTGACCGACAACAGGAATAACATGGTGTCGGCGCTGCGTCAAGGAAGGCTGAGCCATGCGCCCTGCATGGCACACGTGTTCAATCTGGTTGTCAAGCTGTTCCTGAAGTCTTCCACCCATCTGCAAGACATCCTAAAAATGGCCAGGAAACTTTGTAGGCGCTTTCTAATTGCCGATTGGTAGTGTTACGATTTTCTTCACAACTTTTTGCATGCACTTCACACCCTCCTTGAGCTGCAGTAGCAAAACGGCATCCCCAAACATAGGCTGAAATGTGACGTTTCCACCCGTTGGAATTCCACCCTCCATATGTTAGACAGACTATACGAAGAGAGAAAGGCCATCAATGATTTCTTGATGATGCAAGTGGATAGGAGTACTCCCCTGTGTAACTTCGATGTCAGCAAGTGGCAGCTCCTGTGTGACATCTATTTGTCAGTCGCCAGGACTACGGTATGAACGACGACACTCCACTGCTACATGTCCTGGAACAGATGGTGGCAACAATGGCTGTTCAGGGGACAGGAGACGTGGCACCTAGATCTCACGGCCACATGAGCCCTGTGGGGGTGAACTGGAAGAGGAGGGGGAGGAGGACATTGAAGCACTGAAAATGTGTAGCCAAAGGGGTGGTTTTTCTACTCAGCTGACAGGAGAGGAGCAGGAGCAGCCAGAAGAGCTAGAGGCTGAT
Organism: Bufotes viridis; assembly: GCA_033119425.1. Classification (NCBI taxonomy): domain Eukaryota; kingdom Metazoa; phylum Chordata; class Amphibia; order Anura; family Bufonidae; genus Bufotes; species Bufotes viridis. The sequence continues at coordinate 130,229,503 of CM065591.1, forward strand.
GAGGAAGAGGAGACAGAGGATCCAGACACACCGTGGCAGTATGCAGTGGAGATGGAGGCAAGGAGTGCCTCTGAGTCACTTGCACAAATGGCACAATGCGTTCTCACGTGCTTGCGTAGTGACAGCCGTATTGTCACCATTCAGCAGAGGGATGACTTCTGTCTCTCCACCTTGTTGGACCCTCGCTACTAGTCCAGAATGGGGGCCTTTTTTTACACCCACTGAGAGGGAGGACAAACTGAACTACTACAGAGACATCCTATGTAGTCAGTTGGCCGCTGCATATCTGCTCTATCATCTATCCTCTCGCAGGTCTTACTGAGTGGGCCCCCTGTGCTCACGTTACACTGCCATGGCTGCTGCGGAGGGGTGGGATGGCAGGAGCAGTACCAGCTCCATCTGCAGCAGCCTGAGTCTACAGTCGCTGATGAGTAGCTTTCTTCACCCGCATAGTGAAGAAACTACTCACAAACAGCAGCAACAGGTAGACCTGGAGCAGGACCTGAACCAGCAGGTAGTGGAATACTTGGACTGCACCCTGCCACCCCACATTGAAGATCCGCTGGACTACTGGATAGCCAAACTGGATTTGTGGCTGCAACTAGCAGAGTTTGCCCTGGAAAAGCTGTCCAGCTCGGCCAGTAGTGGGGCATCAGAGCGGGTGTTTAGTGTGGCGGGGGCATAGTTACGCCAAGAAGAACTCGTCTGTCCACCCAACATGTGGAGAGACTGACCTTTGTCAAGATGAATCAGGCATGGATCAGCCAGGATTTTCAACCACCAATGACTGATGCGTCAGATTAGATCATCTATGGTGACACACCAACATTTTGATACAAGAGACCGGTTACTTCACACTACCTGCCTCAGCTACTACTTTGCTGCTGCAACCCGCCTGATGCCACACATCTGATACCAAGTGCTCTTTCTTTCACCCACCTTTGTCAGCTGGTAGTAGTATTGCGACCCACCGCCCCACTCTGTTACCGGGTCACTTTGTGGTCTCCTGATGCAGCTGCTGCTGCCATCTCCAAATTATGTCACCTTGCAACTCTGTGGTATCCTCCCAATGCTGCTGCTGCTACTACTGCCATCTCCACATTTTAGGAGACAGTGTTAGGTTCACGGCTGATAGAGATCGCTTTGACGTTTGGCAGACGGGCCCAGTTAATTTTGTACAAAATGTATTTGCCAAGTATCTCTAATTTATAAGCATAGCATAAGCACCTACATGTTTTCAATAATTATGACATTGTTGTACTTCATTTGTGTCTGCAGAGTGCTATTGCATTGTACTTTTTTTATTTGTGTTTCTAGTCATGGCAGTGTGCACCTGCACATTGGGATGTGCTGACTGACCCCCTTTTTTTGCAATTGTACTATGTCACCTTGCCACTCTGTGGTATCCTCCTGATGCTGCTGCCATCTCCACATTATGTCACCTTGCTACTCTGTGGTATCCTGCTGCTGCCATCTCCGAGTCCACACTAGCACAGCCCGGGGTAAACGTCAGCAGGCCTTTCTGAAACTCATGTGTTTGGGGGACAGGCCCCACACCGCGCAGGAGTTGTGCTGGGGCATAGAACAGAGTGACGAATGGTTGCTGCCGGGGAGCCTCAAGCCCGACCTGGTGGTGTGCCATAATGGGCGAAATCTCGTTGCAGCTCTGGGACGCACATCCCTCTCCTGGTGCATGTGCTGAATTTGGTGGTGCAGAAATTCATTCACAACTACCCCGACATGTCAGAGCTGCTACATAAAGTGAGGGCCCTCTGTGCGCGCTTCCGGCGTTCTCATCCTGCCGCTGCTTGCCTGTCTGCGCTACAGCATAACTTCGGCCTTCCCGCTCACTGCCTCATATGCCATGTTCCAACCAGTTGGAACTCCACCTTGCACATGCTGGAGAGACTATGAGAGCAGCAGCAGCAGGCCATAGTGGAGTTTCAGCTGAAGCACGCAGGGGTGAGTCGCACTGCGGAACAGCACCACTTCACCACCAATGAGTCGCCATGCGAGACCTGTGTGCCCTGTTGCGCTGTTTCGAGTACTCCACCAAAAATGGCCAGTGGCGATGAAGTCGTTATCAGCTTTACAATACTACTTCTATGTCTCCTTGAGAAAAAACTTAGGGCGATGATGGAAGAGGATGTCGTCCAAGAGTAGGAAGAGTGGTCATTTCTAACACTTTCAGGCCAGTCTTTTAGAAGTAGAGATGTCACGAACATAAGATTTTCCGTTCGCGAACGGCGAACGTGAATTTCCACAAATGTTCGCGAACGTGCGAACAGGGCGAACCGCCATAGACTTCAATAGATAGGCAAATTTTAAAACCCACAGGGACTCCTTCTGGCCACAATAGTGATGGAAAAGTTATTTCAAGGGGACTAACACCTGGACTGTGGCATGCCGGAGGGGGATCCATGGCAAAACTCCCATGGAAAATTACGTAGTTGACGCAGAGTGTGGCAAGGTGAATTTGCAATGCTATTAATATAACCTGCATTAATCGCATTGCGAATTCAACTTAGAGCTGAGTTCCTAATGGTTGTATTGCAAGAATATAATGGAGATTGAATTCTCAATCTTCGTTATATTCTAGCAATACAACCATTAGGAACTCAGCTCTAAGTTGTAATCGCAATGCGAATAATACAGGTTATATGAATCGCATTGCGAATCCAACTTCTATAATGCACTATTCATAGATATAGCACTGTATTCGTTACTTCCTAGTGTTGAGCGCGAATATTCGAATAGCGAATTTAAATCGCGAATATCGGCACTTCGCTAATTTCACGAATATTTCAAATATAATGCTATATATTCGCAAATTCGAATATTCGCTTTTTTTTTTCTTAAAGTTGTTCCCACTTCCCAAACGCAGTTGTTCTTACATATCTGGGGGATTCCATGCTCCTTGCCCGCTCCAGACAGTGCCCGTCTGCCGAGTGCTAACTTCATGTGCGCATGGAGTGTCCCCATCACCATGGGAACGCCTCCATGCTAGAATGTACTGTCGGATTTGAGAATCACGGTTACCTAGACCATGGTAAAAGTTGGATGCGCAATGTGAGTAAACTTACTAAAATTACTCACATTGCATGTCCAACTTAATTTTGTGTATAGTCAACGTTCCTAATGGTTGGGGGTACTTGGGTTGCTAGAATTAAAGAATATAGAGAATATAGCACTATATTCGTATTCGTCATATTCGTTTATTCTAGCAAGCAAGCCAACTAAATTGGATGCGCAATGCGAGTAATTTAAGTAAGTTTACTCGCATTGCGCATCCAACTTAGAGCGTGGAATAGGCTTTAGGCAACTTTACTATTGCCAATCGGAAAGTTGTCTAAGTTGGATGCGCAATGCGAGTAAACTTACTTAAATTACTCCCATTGCGCATCCAACTTAGTTCTGTGTATAGGCAACGTTCCTATTGGTTGGCTTGCTAGACTTAACGAATATAGAGAATATTGCGCTATATTTGTATTCATCATATTCGTTTATTCTAGCAAGCCAACCATTGTTAGGAAAACGTTGCCTATACAGAGAACTAAGTTGGATGCGCAATGTGAGTAATTTAAGTAAGTTCCTACTATCCCACCATTAGCAAACTCGCCAAAGTTGTAATCTCAATTTCTCAAAGCGATAATACTTACAATTATTAATCGCTTTGCGAATCCATTTGATGCCTCTATTTGATTGTATATGACAGTTGACTACCACAAACTTTCTACTGCCTCCGAGGCAAGATATCTGAACCCCCCCGGGGCCATTTGGGTGTTTTTGATAGAAAACGCATCAAAATGCATCTGCGTTTTTATAATTCTTTTATTTTATTTCTTTGTCTATTTTGCCACATTTGGTTGCATATTTACATTTGGTATAGGCAAATATGGTAGTCTAGATCATTACTCTGCCAAAATATATATTCAGCTACATGGCTTAGAAAATATGCTGTCAAACAATGATCCCAGGTTTTGGTATAGACACATGATCTAGACTACCATATTTTCCTATACCAAATGTAAATATGCAACTAAATGTGGCAAAATACACAAAAAAATAAAATAAAAAAATTATAAAAACGCAGATGCGTTTTTGATGCGTTTTCTATCAAAAACGCCCAAATGGCCCCTGGGGGTTCAGATATGTTGCCTCAGAGGCAGCAGAACGTTGGTGGTAGTCAACCGTCATATACAATCAAATAGAGGCATCAAATGGATTTGCAAAGCGATTAATAATTGTAAGTATTATCGCTTTGAGATGACAACTTTGGCGAGTTTGCTAATGGTGGGATAGTAGGAAGTAACGAATACAGTGCTATATCTCTTAGAGCTGAGTTCCTAATGGTTGTATTGCTAGAATAAAACAAAGATTGAGAATATAGTGCTATATTCGCTATCTTCGTTATATTCTAGCAATACAACCATTAGGAACTCAGCTCTAAGTTGAAATCACAATGCGAATAATACAGGTTATATTAATCGCATTGCGATTTACAATTACTAACACTGCAGCTTCAGAACGAATCTAAGATGGATGCCGTCCTTGCGTTTAGATAGGAGGTGGGTGGGTCTGGGAGTGAGGGTATGCTGATTGGCTGGAATGTGTCTGCTGACTGTGAGGTACAGGGTCAAAGTTTGCTCAATGATAAAGTATAGGGGCGAACCCGAACATCACATATGTTCGCCCGCCGCAGCGGACGCGAACAAGCTATGTTTACCGGGAACTGTTCGCCGGCGAATAGTTCGGGACATCTCTATTTAAAAGTGGCTCAGAGGGAGGTCTTTTGCAACAGCAGAGGCCAGGTACAAATTTGGCTAGCCAGGGCCCACTACTGGAGGATGAGGAGGAGGTGGAGGAGGATGAGGATGAAGCATGTTCACAGCGGGGTGGCACCCAACGCAGCCCCAGCCTATTACTGGTGCGTGGCTAGGGGGAAACGGAGGATGATGACGATACGCCTCCCACAGTGCACAGCTTGTCCTTACCTCTGGGTAGCCTGGAACACATGAGTGACTACATGCTGCAGTGCCTGCGCAACGACAGCAGAGTTGCCCACATTTTAACGGGTGCATACTCCTGGGTGGCCACCCTGCTGGATCCCCGGTACAAAGACAACGAGCCCACCTTAATTCCTGCACAGGAGCGTGATAGGAAAATGAGTGAGTACAAGCGCACGCTGGTAGACGCGCTCCTGAGAACATTCCCAACTGACACAGGGGGACAAGTGGAAGCACAAGGCGAAGGCAGAGGAGGAGCAAGAGGTCGCCAACGCAGCTGTGTCACGGCCAGCTCCTCTGAAGGCAGGTTCAGTATGGCCGAGATGTGGAAAAGTTTTGTCACAGCGCCACAGGTAACTGCACCACTAGCAGATAGGGAATGTGTTAGCAGGAGGCAGCATTTCAACAACATGGTGGAACAGTACATGTGCACGCGCCTCCACGTACTGACTGATGGTTCGGCCCCATTCAACTTCTGGGTCTTCAAATTGTCCACATGGCCAGAGCTAGCCTTTTATGCCTTGGAGGTGCTGGCCTGCCCTGCGGCCAGTGTATTGTCTGAACGTGTATTTAGCATGGCAGTGGGCGTCACTACAGACAAACCCAGCCGCCTGTCCACAGCCAACGTGGACAATACACAAAAATGAACCAGGCATGGATCCCACAGGACCTGTCCATCCCTTGTGCAGAATAGACATTTATACCTGCCTTGCCCTCAACCATACATTCTTATTCTCCAGGGCACTTCTTTATTGAATCCTCTTTTTTTTATTGTACCAATATTTTTGGGGGCAACACCAAGTTGAATGTACCTCTCCTCTTTCTGGGTGTCATGGGCCTACATTTCAGCTAATCGCCTGCTGCTTTGGTGAATGACATTAACCTTTTTTTGCTTTCAAATGACCTGTCTGGGTGTCAGGGGCCTAAATAACTGAAAGTGGCCTGTTCCATTGGTGGGTAACCTGATGCCTGTTTTGCTGCTATGGGAACTCTCTCCTCTGTTTGGGTGCTGGGGCCTAAATAACTGAAAGTGGCCTGTTCCAATGGTGGGTAACATGATGCCTCTTTTGCTGCTATGGGACCTTTCTCCTCTGTCTGGGTGCCAGGGGCCTACATTTCAAATAGTTGTTTTGGTGGGTGACAAGATTCTCTTTTTGATGTCGAATGACCTCTACTCTGTCTGGGTGTCAGGGGCCTATATTTTGTTTAATTGCTTGCTGTCTTGGTAGGAGATATTAAACTCTTTTTACTGTCAAATGACCTCTCCTCTGTCTGGGTGTCAGGGGCCTACATAAATGATAATGACCTGTTCCATTGCAGGTTGACCTAAGGCCTGTGTTGCTGTTACGGGACCACGCTCCTCTTTGCGGGTGCCATGGTCCTCCAGAATAAGTAAATGAGGCCTGTGGCACTGCTGGGTGAAATCAATACGGATTTGGCATGATTGCAAATCTCCTCTTTGTGGGTGCCATGGATCTGAATCTGTAAATGAGGCCTGTGGCATTGCTGGGTGAAATCAATACTGTCTTGGCGTGAATTTAACTGTCCTCTTTGTGGGTCCCGTGGGCCTGAATGTTTGAATAAGGCCTGTGGCCCTGCAGGAAGACATGATTCCTTCTTGGCTGTGATGACTAGTGATCAGCGGGAGGTGCCATATTCGTTTTGCAATATTTCGCGAATATTCGATTGAATATTCGTCATATATTCGTTGAAATCGAATATTCGTCATTATTCTATATATTGCGAATTTATATTTGCATCGCGAATGAAACTTAGAGCTGAGTTCCTAATGGTTGTAACTTGTATTGCTAGAATTGACGAAGATAACAAATATCACGAATATAGCACTATATTCTTAATATTCGTTATATTCTAGCAATACAACCATTAGGAACTCAGCTCTAAGTTTCATTCGCAAAGCGAACATATAATCGATTGCGAATTCAACTTAAAGCTGGGTTCCTAATGGTTGTATTGCTAGAATATAACGAAGATGACGAATATCACAAATTCACGAATATAGCACTATATTCTCAATCTTCGTTATATTCTAGCAACAACCATTAGCAACTCAGCCCTAAGTTCCATTCGCAAATCGAAAATATACTCGCATTGCGAATTGATCTTAGAGCTGAATTCCTAATGGTTGTATTTCTAGAATATAACGAAGATGACGAATATCACAAATTCACGAATATAGCACTATATACTCAATCTTCTTTATATTCTAGCAACAACTATTAGCAACTCAGCTCTAAGTTGATTTCGCAATGCGAGTATATGTTCGCATTGCGAATTCAACTTAAAGCTGGGTTCCTAATGGTTGTATTGCTAGAATATAACGAAGATGACGAATATCACAAATTCACGAATATAGCACTATATTCTCAATCTTCGTTATATTCTAACAACAACCATTAGCAACTCAGCCCTAAGTTTCATTCGCGAATCGAAAATATACTCGCATTGCGAATTGATCTTAGAGCTGAATTCCTAATGGTTGTATTTCTAGAATATAACGAAGATGACGAATATCACAAATTCACGAATATAGCACTATATACTCAATCTTCTTTATATTCTAGCAACAACTATTAGCAACTCAGCTCTAAGTTGATTTCGCAATGCGAGTATATGTTCGCATTGCGAATTCAACTTAAAGCTGGGTTCCTAATGGTTGTATTGCTAGAATATAACGAAGATGACGAATATCACAAATTCACGAATATAGCACTATATACTCAATCTTCTTTATATTCTAGCAACAACTATTAGCAACTCAGCTCTAAGTTGATTTCGCAATGCGAGTATATGTTCGCATTGCGAATTGATCTTAGAGCTAAGTTCCTAATGGTTGTATTTCTAGAATATAACGAAGATGACGAATATCACAAATTCACGAATATAGCACTATATACTCAATCTTCTTTATATTATAGCAACAACTATTAGCAACTCAGCTCCAACTTAAAGCTGGGTTCCTAATGGTTGTATTGCTAGAATATAACGAATATCGCAATGCGAATAATTCAGGTAATATTAATCGCAATCAGATTACAACTTAGTCAATTTTGTGAGATCGTGATTCTCACATCCGACAGTACATTCTAATGTGGAGGCGTTCCCATTGGGATGGGGACACTCCATGCACACGGGAAGTCGGCAGAAGCGGCAACGTGCATTAACTGGAGAGGGCAGGGAGCCAGGAATCCTCCGGACAGTTAAGACCAGCTTTTGGGAAGTGGGAAGAGAACTAGAGAGGAACAATGATTAACAGCTTAAAAATATAAATATATATATAATATGCGAAATAGCGAATATATACCGCTATATTCACAATAGTCGCAAATTATCGAAGTTGCGATATTCGCGATAAAAATTTGCTATTCGAATATTCGCTCTCAACACTAGTGATGACAGCTTCAACTCCCATTTATGGTTGTCATTGGCCTGAGTCTGTGAGTGAGGCCTGTGACACTGCTGGCAGACATGAATCCTTCTTGGCTGTGATGTGAACTTCAAGTCCCATAGCATTCCCACCTGACACCACCCCAACCTCCTATTCCACCTCCTCCTCCAAGTTGCCAATTGATATTGGTTAATTTTTATTTATTTTATTTTAAGTCATTTCCGTATCCACATTAGTTTGCAGGGGATTTGCCTACATTTTGCTTCCTTTTGCCGCCCTCTAGCCCTTTCCTGGGCTATTTTGCAGCCTTTTTAGTGCCCAAAAGTTTGGGTCCCCATTGACTTCAATGGAGTTGGGGTACAGGGTCAAGTTCGGGTCGAGTTCGGATCCCGAACCCGAACATTTTTATGAAGTTCGGCCGAACTTCTCAAACCCGAACATGTTTGCTCAACTCTAATTTTGAACACATTTCACTATAACTGTTCGATTTTTATGTGTGAAAATTCATGTGAACAAACATTTAGATAGGCAGATGTATTAGGGTATGCTTTTAGTGTCAAAATAAATTGTTCCTACTAATTTCATTTAGTATCTTATTTTTAACCGGCATTTATTTGGATTGTTAAATGTGTCTAGGGCCTCATGCACACGACCGTTGTTCTGGTCCGCATCCGAGCCGCAGTTTTTGCGGCTCGGGTGCTGACCCATTTACTTCAATGGGGCCGCAAAAGATGCTGACAGCACTCCGTGTGCTGTCCGCAGCCGTTGCTCTGTTCCGTAGCCCCGCAAAAAAAATATAACATGTCCTGTTCTTGTCCGTTTTGCGGAAAAGAATAGGAATCTCTATAATGGGCCGCCCGTTCCATTCCGCGAATTGTGGAAGGCACACAGGCGGCTTCTGTTTTTTGTGGATCCGCAATTTGCGGACCACAAAAAACTGAATGGTCATGTGCATGAGGCCTAAAGCTGGGATGTTGGTTTAGAAAGAAAACTCATAATGTGCCAGAGGGCTTTATTAGTCATTTGCACCACTTTTTAGATTACCTTGGGCAAGGTTTAGCTTTTGACCACAAGACTGTAACAAAAGAAGGTGAAAAGTAGGGCTACACCAAAAATTGGTTAAATAGTTGACTTGCTGATTTCTTCTAAATAGGATCAAATCCTGAGACACAAACTTAATACTTTTACACAATGAGCTTGCACCAATTCTGGGGCAAAAAAAATTAAGATTTTAGGTGCACATTAATATAACTGCCCCAATGCCTTGCATGATATAATAGTTAAGATATATTTAACATTTAGCAACTAGAGCCTGTGATATTACAAATTTAAACCCTGATAGCTAAAGAAAACAGATACAAATACATTTCCCATTTTTTTATTTATGCTACAAGGGTCTTTCATATTTGAATTATTTTATTACTTGAGGTAGTTGTCCATCAGTATTGTTTTTTATTAAACAGAATGAACTGGGCACTCTCAAATACTAAAACCAGCAATTCATTTATTAATAAAACCAATTAATCTGAATATCCTATTCATACCTCATGCATGATATCGATTTATAAAACCACAATGGGCAATATTGAAGTCGTAACATAAATGGGTGACCACAGCTTCAGACGTGTGTAAATCAAGTCCTGTTTTTATCATGTAAAGTGCCAAATAGGGTAAGTCACATTGCTACTCCTTTTGAATGGAGATTATGTTATATTGACTAATTTCACTTCAAACCAAAAGATTAATAACTTTAATCACTTTATTTCTTTCTTGTATATCTTGTCGTATGATACTACCTAGACACTCATCTATGTATTACCTATAGGTAGGGAGAAAACAAAACCTTGGCAAGGTTGGCCATCGGCAAGAGGCGCCCACTGACCCTCTAGAGGAAACCAAAAAGTTTGAACTCTGCGTTTAGTCCACCTGGTAGCAGAGTGTTTGATTAAAAAATCTGTTGAGTTTCCAACCTGGACATTTTTCTTACATGGTTCCCACCCCTCCAATCTTTTTGACCTTATCAATAGCCACAAATTTAAGAACTGATGGATTTTTGTTGTGGGTTACTTTAAAATGATTAGACAATGAATGTATTTCAAAGCTTTTTCTGATGTTTGCAACATGTTCCGAAATGCGTTTCTTCAAAGTCCTTTTTGTCATCCCAATACATTGTCGTTTACACGGACAATCTATAATGTAAATGACATCTTCTGAATTGCATGACAAAAATTATTTTATTGTATGTCTATACTTATACTTAGTTATACAGTATAGACATACAATAAAATAATTTTTGTCATGCAATTCAGAAGATGTCATGCGATTCCCCTGACAACGGGCGCCCAACCTCATTCTTCTTCATTTTATGCTTCCTCTTTTCTCCCTTCCTATAGGTAAAATATAGATGAGTGTCTAGGTAGTATCATAAGACAAGATATACAAGAAAGAAATAAAGTGATTAAAGTTATTAATCTTGTGGTTTGAAATAAAATTAGTCAATATAACATAACATAATCTCCATTCAAAAGGAGTAGCAGTGAGATTTACCCCATTTGGCACTTTACATGAAAAACCGCATCAATACAGCACCGGTACCACAAGGGTCCCAAAAGTTTTTTTTTATAATAATTGAAGCAGCAGTTAAGAGTGTTTAATTGTATGTCTTGGTTTTATTCCTTAATACTGCCTTGTCTCTTTTATATTGGTTTTACATCTCTTTTTTATTTTTTTTATATATATTTTTATAATATAAGGTACAACATCTTGTGAATACATTCATATTAGAATTTTTAAAAGTATTTACGAATATTTGATTTAATTTATATATACTAGTGTTGAGCGTGAATATTCGAATAGCGAATTTAAATCGCGAATATCGGCACTTCGCTAATTCGCGAATATTTCGAATATAATGTTATATATTCACCAATTCGAATATTCACTTTTTTTTTTTTTAAAGTTGTTCCCACTTCCCAAAAGCAGTTATTCTTACATGTCCGAGGACTCCATGCTCCCCTCCCGCTCCAGTCAGTGCCCATCTGCCGAGTGCCAACTTACTGCGCAATACGAGTAAACTTACTTAAATTACTCGCATTGCGCATCCAACTTAGTTGCCTTGCTTGCTAGAATTAACGAATATGACGAATACAAATATAGCGCTATATTCTGTATATTCGTTAATTCTAGCAACCCAAGTACCCCCTACCATTAGGAACATTGACTATACACAAAATTAAGTTGGACGCGCAATGCGAGTAATTTAAGTAAGTTTACTCGCATTGCGCATCCAACTTTGAGCGTGGAATAGGCTTTAGGCAACTTTACTATTGTCATTGCCAATCGGAAAGTTGTCTAGTTGAATGCACGCGAGTAAACTACTTAAATTACTGCATTGCGCATCCAACTTATTTCTGTGCATAGGCAACGTTCCTATTGGTTGGCTTGCTAGACTTAACGAATATAGAGAATATCGGGCTATATTCGTATTCGTCATATTCGTTTATTCTAGCAAGCCAACCATTGTTAGGAAAACGTTGCCTATACACAGAACTAAGTTGGATGCGCAATGCGAGTAATTTAAGTAAGTTTACTCGCATTGCGCATCTAACTTACAGCGGGGTATATTCTCAATAATCGTTCATTCTATCAAGGCAACCAATAGGAAGTTGCCTAAGTTGCATTCACAATATGCACATGGTGTTTCTATCTCGAGAATAGCATTGAAATATTCGTGTGAGACTATACGGGCGTGGCTTTGTCTTCTGAGTTTCTTGACAGGAGGAAGGTTGAATCGAAGCAATACTTGTGTGGGACTCGTGTGAAAATGGTCTCAAGCAATTTTAAATACGTCGGGGAAGATCTCCTGATCACTGTAAGTAATTCCACATTACAGCACTGTATTACATATCACATGCTTGTTAGTCCAATGTATTTATACAAATTCACATGTTATCTTGCTTCAGTGCATAGATATTAACCCTGTCAAAGCCAGAGGTTTTTTGTTAGCCTCCTATTTCGCTCACTGCCTTCAAAGACCCATCACTTTTTTATTAGCCATATGAGGGCTTGTTTTTTGCGGGACAAGTTGTACTTTCTAACTCCGCCATTTAATATTGCATAAGATGTATTGGAAAGCCAAAAAAATGCAAAATGTACAAAAATTGCAAAATAAAAGCAATGCCATGCCAGTTTTACGGGTTTGTAACCCCTTAAGGACAAATGACGCAATGGTACATCATGTATAGTTCTGATTACCGCTATGCCTCGGGCGGTGATCAGAACTGGGTGCCTGCTGAAATCAATCAGCAGGCACCCTTGGACAATGCCCCGGGGGGTCAATTCACACCTGCGGTTTGCGGCTTTTCCGTGCTGCTGTAATGGGGACCCGATAGCAGGGAAGGCCTGCGTCCGCATATCTACATAGACAGTGGTCTACTTTTGCTACCAACACGCCCATCTTCCAAACAGTCCTCAGAGCGGTATCAGTCTGATAAAGGCCGTATTGTGGCCGAAACGTCACACGCATGTATATGATTTACCGCACTTCTGATTAAAAGAAACTTATCTTCAACGCACAAACTGGAGTTTATTTCCTTCTTGATACTAAGGGGTGGGAACCCGACCTCCAGTAGCGCACCTCCAAAGAGTGCCACAAGCTTTTCTGTATAATCCATGTTTAAACAACCGCCAGATGACGTACAGCTATGTCATTGGGCGTGAAGGGGTTAATGATAGGTGCACTAAGTATTGTTATGACATCACACCACTATGTCTGGTAGCATGTATGTATGGACACATTGGACAGCAGAGAAACATCTTTCATATGCACAATGCACATCCATTTTCCTGCCTCACAGTGCATACCCCAAAGTGTATACCCCACACCGTATACCCCACGCTATATACCCCACAGTGCATACCCCACATTGTATACTCCACACTATATACCCCACACCATATACCCCACAGTGTATATCCCTACACACACACACACACAGTCTGGATTCTAATATGCGTCTGGTTGGTCAGGAGAAGTAATGTTTGACCGCCATTATTTGCTGCTTCATTTAGCGTTACTCAGGGTGCACCATGTGGAGGCGGACTAGCTGTACACCCCATACTGTACCGTCACCTCACTAGACAGGTACAACTCTCCTCAGATGGCCAATTTCCGATTGCTCATACTACACACACATACAATTTCAATATAATTCGATTGTATAACTGTAACATTAAATCTAATATTTTACTTTCAAACACTCAAAAATTTTTGTTGTGTTGAGATGATGACATTAATTTCTAATACTTTGCTTTTACAAATTTGGGATTATATGATTGCATTTTTGTCTTGCAGCGAATGCTAGAGATGAAGTACGACACCACCAGGTCCCGCTTGGAGAAGCAGCGGATCCTGAGGAGGATCAGTTATGAGCTATACCGTGACCACGATGCCAAACACAAACGGATGGCCATTATAAAAAGTGGTCCGACCTGAAGAGGAGACACCAGGATCGGATCACTGAGATCCGAAAAAAAATCTGCCCAGGTACAATGCTTACATGACTCTTGTATCTTTCAGCAACACTCTGTAATGTATAGTTACAGTTATGCTTTATGAGGTTTTTTTAACTTATGAAAATTTTGTCATTATAGGTGATCCTGTCCCCTCAGTCCGCTGCAGGCCATCAAATAAGGCAGTGGTGGTGGAGGAGGACCCTCTGCCCCTACCCCACAGCATGAGGATGCCGGACCCTCAGACCATCCGGGTTCTCATGAGGAGAATGAGGAGGAGGAGCTGGTGACCCCCCCCCGCCAGGAGGGTAAATAATATGTGTTGTGGGTGTTTTAACTCATTCACTGGTGTCAGTTTATTCCAGAAAACCATAACAAACATGTTAAATCTTTATCCTTTAACCCCTTCATGCTTTCTGACATAACTGTACGACCAAATTACAAGTGACTTGCTGCATTTTGACGTACGGCCATGCCCAAACTGCTTCCCGGGGCTGTGACACTATAAAGTGTCACAACCCCGGAGTCTCCGCTCTCCCCAGAAGCAGACGCACGTGGTAAGCCGGCAAGGGACCAATCAGAGTGTTCCCTTGCTAGTAAGCACTCCGATTGTTTTGTCTCTGCAGACTAACCAATCGTAGCGCAGCACTTTAAAAAAAGCCTGTTTCAGGCCAGCGACATCTATGTGGTTGAGAGGGAGAAAGCTCCCTCTCTCTTCCATCTTGCCGTCACTGCTTCAGTAACGGCAAGATGGTTGCCATGGCACCCGGACGCCTTACAAAGGCATCCTAGTTGCCATTTACCTAAGGCTGATCAGACCCTGAGGTCTGATCAGCCTTAGGCCCCTTGCACACGAACGTTTTTTGCGGACCGTATACTGGCAGTTTTTTCAGTTCAGTATACTGACAGTATACTGAACCATTCACTTCAATGGGTCTGCAAAAAATACTGAAGTGTCTCCGTATGCATTCCGTTTCCGTTTTTCCGTTTTTTCTGTTCCGTTTAAATATAGAACATGTCCTATTCTTGTCCGCAAATCACGGTCAGTGGCTCCATTCAAGTCAATGGGTCTGCAAAAAAAACGGAAAGCATACTGAAGTGCATCCGTATGTCTTCCGTATCCGTTCCGTTTTTTGCGGAACCACCTATTGAAAATGTTAAGACCAGCCCAATTTTTTCTATGTTATTACTGTATACTGTATATGCCAAACGGAAAAACGGAACGGAACAACGGAACCAAAACGGAACCAAAACGGAACCAAAACGGAAGCAAAAAACGGAAAAACGGATCCGTTAAAAACGGACAGCAAAACACTGATAAAAAAAAACGTTCGTGTGTAAGAGGCCTTAGTGTAAGTGTGGCACTGACTATACAGTGTATTACAATAGATGACTATTGCAATGCACTGTGTAGTGATCACACCCAATGGATCTTTAGGATGCAGATGGGTTTTGATAAATAAAAAATATATATATAATAAAAAAAATTGAAAGACAAAAAAGACAATTTTTTTTTTTAACCACATCAGCCCCCCTAGCTTAAACACCCTTAAAGACCAGGCCACTTTTTTCAATTCTGCACTACGCTACTTTCACCGTTTATTGCTCGGCCATACAACTTACCACCCAAATGAATTTTACCTCCTTTTCTTCTCACTAATAGAGCTTTCATTTGGTGCTATTTCTTTCTTGCTGACATTTTTACTTTTTTTGATATTTTACTTTTTTGATGAAATTTTTGCAAAAAAATGATATTTTTCACTTTATGTTGGAAAATTTGTCAAATAAAACTAAATTTCTCTAAAAAATTTTCTCTAAATTTATTGTTCTACATGTCTTTAATAAAAAAAAATGCAATAAGTTATAGCGTTTACAAACTATAGTGCAAAAAAGTGAATTTCCGCACTTTGACTTTCTGAGCACCTGTCCTGTTTCCTGACGTACTACAATGCCCAGACAGTAGAAATACCCCATAAATGACCCCATTTCCGAAAGTAGACACCCTAAGGTATTCACTGAGGGACATAGTGAGTTCATGGAAGTTTTTATTTTTTGTCACAAGTTAGCGGAAATGGATTTTTTTTTTTTTTTTACAAAGTCTCATATTCTACTAACTTGTGCCAAAAAATAAAAACTTCCATGAACTCACTATGTCCCTCAGTGAATACCTTAGGGTGTCTACTTTCGGAAATGGGGTCACTTGTGGGGTATTTATACTGCCCTGGCATTTTAGGGGCCCCTAAAGCGTGAGAATCCAAATGCGTAAAAATGCCCTGTAAAATCCTAAAGGTACTCATTGGATTTAGGGCCCATTTGCGCATCTTGGATGCAAAAAAGTGGCACACATGGGGTATCGCCGTACTCAGGAGAAGTAGGGCAATGTGTTTTAGGGTGTATTTTTACATATACCTACTGGGTGTGAAAATATCTCTGTAAATGACAACTTTGTTTAAAAATTTTTAAAAAGTTGTCATTTACAGAGATATTTCTACACCCTGCATGGGTATATGTAAAAATACACCCCAAAACACATGTGCCTCTCAGTGTACTCATTGGATTTAGGGCCTTTACGCATCTTGGCTGCAAAAAGTGGCACACATGAGGTATCGCCGTACTCGGGAGAAGTAGGGCAATGAGTTTTAGGGTGTCTTTTACATATACCCCTACTGGGTGTGAAAAATATCTCTGTAAATGACAACTTTGTATAATTTAAAAAGTTGTCATTTACAGAGATATTTCTCTCACCCAGCATGAGTATATGTAAAAATACACCCCAAAACACATTGCCCTACTTCTCCTGAGTACGGCGATACCCATGTGTGCCACTTTTTGCAGCCAAGATGCTAAGGCCCTAAATCCAATGAGTACCTTTAGGATTTCACAGGACATTTTTACGCATTTGGATTCCAAACTGCTTCTGACGTTTAGGGGCCCCTAAAATGCCAGGGCAGTAAAAATACCACACAAGTGACCCCATTTCGGAAAGTAGACACCCCAAGGTATTCGCTGATGGGCATAGTGAGTTCATGGAAGTTTTTATTTTTTGGCACAAGTTAGCGGAAATGGATATTTTTATTTTTTTTTTACAAAGTCTCATATTCCACTAACTTGTGCCAAAAATAAAATTTTACATGAACTCACCATACCCTCACGGAATACCTTGGGGTGTCTTCTTTCTAATATGGGGTCACTTGTGTGGTATTTTTACTGCCCTGGCATTTTAGGGCCCCTAAACGTCAGAAGCAGTTTGGAATCCAAATGCGTAAAAATGTCCTGTGAAATCCTATAAGGTACTCATTGGATTTAGGGCCCCTTGCGCATCTTGGCTGCAAAAAGTGGCACACATGGGGTATCGACGTACTTGGGAGAAGTAGGGCAATGTGTTTTGGGGCGTATTTTTACCTATACCCCTACTGGGTGTGAAAAATATCTCTGTAAATGACAACTTTGTATAATTATTTTTAAAAAGTTGTCATTTACAGAGATATTTTCACACCCAGTATGGGTATATGTAAAAGTACACCCCAAAACACATTGCCCTACCTCTCCTGAGTACAGAGATACCACATGTGTGCCACTTTTTGCAGCCAAGTTCGCAATTCGGCCCTAAATCCAATGAGTACCTTTTAGGACGGTATTTTTACGCATTTTTCTTCTCACGCTTCAGGGCCCCTAAAATGCTAGGGCAGTATAAATACCCCACATGTGACCCCATTTTGGAAAGAAGACACCCCAAGGTATTCTGTGAGGGCATGGCGAGTTCATAGAAGATTTTTTTTGCACAAGTTAGCGGAATTTGATTTTTTTGTTTTTTCACAAAGTCTCCCTTTCCGCTAACTTGTGACAAAAGTTCAATCTTTCATGGACTCAATATGCCCCTCAGCGAATACCTTGGGGTGTCTTCTTTCGAAATGGGGTCACATGTGAGGTTTTGTACTGCCCTGGCATTTGAGGGTCACCGCAATCATTACACGTATGGCCAGCATTAGGAGTTTCTGCTATTCTCCTTATATGGAGCATACGGGTAATGAGATTTTTTCCGTTCAGCCTCTGGGCTGAAAGAAAAACGAACGGCACAGATTTCCTCATTCGCATCGATCGATGTGGATGAAAAAATCTCTGCCAAAAATATGCAAGAAAAAAAAAGAGGGGCCTGGCGATTGCCAGGACATAGAGGCTCCGCCCAAACATCCATACCCACTCAGCTCCTATGTCCTGGCAAGCGTGATTTCTCCATTCACATCGATCAATCCATCGGTGTGGAGGAAGATATCTTTGCCAGATTTTTGATACAAAGTGTTTGCCAAAGCATATGAACTCCAACACCTCTCCTCAGCTCACATGCCAGGGCAAGCGTACCTGTCCTGCAGAGGAGAAATCTCGTCTTGCAGCGCCGCATACACTGACTTCACGTGTCTTCTGATAGCAGCAATGCTTCTCTCAGAATGCACATCAGTGCTGCGGCGTTTTCGTCGGTTGGTCCGTTGGTCTGTTGGTATACCTGGAAAATAAAGGGTGGTTATGGGGGGGAAGAAGAAAAAACAGGCAGCAGGCACATGACTTGAACGTTGCAAACTTTATAAAACCAGAACATTTTAAAACTTTTATAAAACATGAACATAAAAACCTGAACTAACTCAAGATTTTCTTTTTCTTGCTACCTGTTTAATTTTTTTTTTTTGTTTTCCATGTCACTCTTTATTTTCCTAGCAGAAACCTCTCCTTTCCCATGGGACAATGTGTAAAGTGTAAATCACACAGAGATGGTGCGAAGTACATTATACGCGTTATCCCAAGTGAAAGGAGGCGTTTCTACCATTTCACACTTCTGCTGTAGCACACCAGCACCATCCCTATGTGTTAGGGTCTCTCAAAACCTAGTGTCCTGAGAGACCCTAGAGCCTGAGTGGAAAAAAAACTACCTGTGTAGTGCTGTCCCTAGGTCCCTAAGTGTACCTGAGTGTGGTACTTCCGGAAACACTCTCCAAGGCATAGGGCAGGGTGGTCAGGACAGTCAGGACAGAAATAGCGGGTGTCACGCCTTATTCCCTCCTGCTACAGACACGACATCTTTTCGGGGTGGCGGTTGGTTTGAGGTACCCGGCACAACGCTAGGGAAGTGCCGCTCGTGTAGACGGCTAACTACACTGGTGGATGGGGCCACGGAACCTCCTGGGTACAGGAGGTTCTCGATGATCTCTTCCTGGAATTTGAGGAAGGATCCCGTTCTCCCAGCCTTACTGTAGAGAACGTAACTGTTATATAGAGCCAATTGAATCAAATATACAGACACCTTCTTATACCAGCGTCTGGTCTTTCGGGAAACCAAATAAGGGGCCAACATCTGGTCGTTGAAGTCCACCCCTCCCATGTGGAGGTTATAGTCGTGGACCGAGAGGGGCTTTTCAACGACACTGGTTGCCCGTTCAATTTGGACTGTCGTGTCTGCGTGAATGGAGGAGAGCATGTAAGCGTCACGCTTGTCTCTCCATTTCACCGCGAGCAGTTCTTCGTTACACAGTGCAGCCCTCTGCCCCCTTGTAAGTCTGGTGGTAATGAGCCGTTGGGGAAGCCCCGGCGACTAGGTCGCACGGTGCCGCAGCAGCCAATCTGTTCTAGGAACAAATGCCTGAAGAGGGCCACACTTGTGTAAAAGTTGTCCACGTAAAGATGGTACCCCTTGCCGAATAAGGGTGACACCAAGTCCCAGACTATCTTCCCACTGCTCCCCAGGTAGTCAGGGCAACCGACCGGCTCCAGGGTCTGATCTTTTCCCTCATAGATCCGAAATTTGTGCGTATAGCCTGTGGCCCTTTCACAGAGCTTATACAATTTGACCCCATACCGGCGCGCTTGCTTGGGATGTACTGCTTGAAGCCAAGGCGCCCGGTAAAATGTATTAGGGACTCGTCTACGCAGATGTTTTGTGCAGGGGTATACAAATCTGCAAATTTCTGGTTGAAATGGTCTATGAGGGGCCGAATTTTATGGAGCCGGTCAAAAGCTGGGTGGCCTCTGGGGCGGGAGGTGGTGTTGTCACTAAAGTGCAGGAAACGCAGGATGGTCTCAAAGCGTGTCCTGGACATGGCAGCAGAGTACATGGGCATGTGATGAATTGGGTTCGTGGACCAATATGACCGCAATTCATGTTTTTGGTTATGCCCATGCTGAGGAGAAGGCCCAGAAAAGTTCTAAGTTCGGAAACTTGGACTGGTTTCCACCGGAAAGGCTGGGCATAAGAGCTTCCCGGGTTGTCGGCGATAAATTGAGTGGCATATCTGTTTGTTTCTGCCACGACTAGGTCATAGAGCTCCGCAGTGAAAAACAGCTCAAAAAACCCCAGCGCCCGATCCTATCTGAGCTGTTTCCACCCGAACTCCTGACTGGGCGGTGAAAGGGGAACTAATGGTGCGGCTGAAGTTGGGGGCTGCCAATCAGGATTTGCCAGCACCTCAGGGACTCTAGGGGCTCTACGGGCCTGTCTGCGCGGTGGCTGCGGCGGGAAACTACTGCACGTGCCACCGTACCAGCTTCTACTGCCCTTCTGGTGCTCGCCACTTCACCATGTTGTGCGGCAGTGCTGGTAGAAAGGTCCAGGACGGGCTGCGCTGCTGGTGTATGCCTCACCACGTAATCCGGCAGCGCCAGCCCCACTCTGCTGCCCTTGGAGCGGATCCTGCGCAGCCTGCGGTCTAGCAACACGGGGCCGGGTGCGCCTGGTTCTATCAGGGACCTCCACCTCCTCGTCAGAACTTTGAGTCAGAGAGCCACTGCTCTCTACAGGTTAAATATTCTGACCCGCTAGATTCGTCAGATGAGGGTTCCCATTCCTCATCCGACTGGGTCAGAATCCTGTAGGCCTCTTCAGAGGAATACCCCTTGTTTGACATTTGGGCGTCTAAATTTAGGGGTATTCCCTGAGACTACCAAGAAAAAAAGCAAGCCTGTCTTACAATTGAGAGGGTAGCGAAGTACAGAAGCCGCTGCGATTGATAAAAAGATCAAAACTGATTTTTATCGCCGCAGCGCTTGTGAAGGATTGTGCAGTGATTACAAAAAAAAATTTTTTGTCACTGCGGCGGGGCGGGCGTGGGTGAGCGCAGGTGTGGGCGACCGATCCAGGTCTGATCGGGCAAACACTGCGTTTGGGGTGGAGAGCGAACTAAAGTGACACTAGTACTATTATATATCTGACCGTGATCAGTTCTGATCACTTACAGATACTATAAAAGTACAAGCGCTGATTAGCTCTACGCTAATCAGCGAACCAGTGACTGCGGTGCGGTGGGCTGGGCGCTAACGCTAACTACCTACCAAAGGGGCCTAAAGTAATCTAAACCTAAAAGTCAATCCTAGTGAAAAAAAAAAGTGACAGTTTACACTGATCACTTTTTCCCTTTCACTAGATGATTGACAGGTGCTGAGGGGTGATCAAGGGGTTAATTTGGGTGATGGGGGGCTGATCAGGGGCTAGTGTGTGGTGCTTGGGTGTACTCACAGTAAGGTGTGCTCTCTCCTGGCTCCAACCGGCGAAAAGGACCCAGGAGAGAGCACAGAAGCCATTTAATCCATCATATTTACAAATATGATGGGTTAAATAGCTTCTCATTCGTTTTTAAAAGTCATCAGCCCGCCAGCGCTGCCGATTGGCTGGCAGGCTGATGACTAACTCCTCCTGCGCCTTTTGCCATGCGCGATGTGCGCATGCGCGGGCGCATCTATGCGAAATCTCGCGTCTCGCGAGATCACGCGTAGATGCGTCCGAACAGAAGAGCCCGATCCTGCGTGCGGCGGTCCGGGAGCGGTTAAAGAAGAATAATTTAGAAATCGTCTTTTCTCATATATATTCATTTATGTAATCTAAAAATTGCATAAATAATATAGTACACATAATTGGTATAGCCGCATCCGTAAAAAGCAGCTCTATAACAATATAGCAATATAGTGTTCTTACCCCTTTGGCAAATCCCATACAAAAATTTTGGTCAAAAACAGACATATTTTATACAGTGTACATATTTTGTAACGTTCCATGACATAAATTCCAACCCCAAGCTATCAAAAAGACGTATGCACCCCAAAATAGTACCAATCAAACAGTCAACTGATCCCACGATTTTTTTTTTTATAAACTATATAACTGATTGCGATTTTAATGGCCAGCTCCTTTATACACTAATCAATAAAAGTTATTTAATCTGATTTTTAATATATATATTTTTTTTTGGGCAGTACTAAAAGAAATGAAAAATAAAATAATTATGCTGCAGTGGGAGCACTCCAGGAGGATGAGGGCTTTGCAGCTGAAGTTCACCCAAGAACTGAAGGCCATGGAGGAGTGGCATCAGAAGGCTGTAGTGGAGCTGATCAACCAGCATGATCAATTGAAAGCCCTGCCTTAGTTTTATTTATTTTTTATTTTATTTTTGTTTAAACAATTGTTTTATATTTTATTTATAAAGCTTGGTTTGGTTTTAAATCATTTTTGGTTTTCTGTTTTATTTTAAAAACTCTGGTTACATTAAGGCAAACTTTTTCCAGCCAAAACTCATCAGTATGATGACATACAGCAGCCACAGGTACATGGAAATTCGGTAGTATAAGGCCTACACAGAACTCATAGTGGTGAGGATAATAGCAGCAGTCTCTGTTAATGGTGGGGCCTTAGAATAAATAAAGTTATCAGTAAGATAACTCACGCGAGAAATCACGTGTTATAACTCAGAAAAAACGATTTATTAACAAAATAAAAAAGGCCTCTATGGGAACATTGTGAGTTGGGAAAGTAGCTCCTCCATTTTCTGCATCCCTTTACGGTGCTTTTTGGCCATCTCCTAGCTGATGACCCGGCATTGCCTTTTAAGAGTGACCACCCATTTAGGAAGGATGTGTACTTAAAAAAATAAAGTATGCAAAGTAATATTCTTGCATCGGGGTATATGCAACTTAGGCCTCTTTCACACTTGCGTTGTGAGGATCCGGCGTGCACTTCCGTCGCAAGAAATGCCCGCCGGATCCGTCACAACGCAAGACAACTGAAAGCATTAGAAGGCTGATCAGTCTTCAAAATGCTTTCAGTGTTACTATGGCAGCCAGGACGCTACTAAAGTCCTGGTTGCCATAGTAAGTAGTGGGGAGCCAGGGGAGCAGATACTTAGGCCCCTTTCACACGGGCGAGTTTTCCGCGCGGGTGCAATGCGTGAGGAGGACGCATTGCACCCGCACTGAATCCGGACCCATTCATTTCTATGGGGCTGTGCACATAAGCGGTGATTTTCACGCATCACTTCTGCGTTGCGTGAAAATCGCAGCATGTTCTATATTCTGCGTTTTTCACTCAACGCAGGCCCCATAGAAGTGAATGGGGCTGCGGGAAAATCCAAGCATCCGCAACCAAGTGCGGATGCTTTGCGATTTTCCCGCATTGTTGCTTAGCAATGGGACCCAATCTCTATTATTTCCCCTTATAACATGGTTATAAGGGGAAATAATAGCATTCTTAATAAAGAATGCATTGTTAAATGAAGAGGAAGGGGTTAAAAATAATAAAAGTTAACTTACCTTAGCCACTTGATCGCGTAGTCGCGATCTGTCCTCTCTTTCCTGCAGCATCTATGATCTAAAGGACCTGTGATGACGTCACATCACATGGTCCAATCACATGGTCCATCTTACCATGGTGATGGACCATGTGATTGGACCATGTGATGTGACGTCATCACAGGTCCTTTAGATCATAGATGCTGGAGGGAAAGAGAGGAAAGATCGCGACTACGTGATCAAGTGGCAAAGGTAAGTTAACTTTTATTATGTTTAACCCCTTCCTCTTCATTTAACAATGCATTCTTTATTAAGAATGCTATTATTTCCCCTTATAACCATGTTATAAGGGGAAATAATCAATTCTCCAGTAGACCCGAAACCGGACTTCAGTGATGAAGTCCGGCTTCGGGTTGGGTGCCAAACATGGCGTTTTTTCTCACGCGCGTGCAAAACGTGTTGCAAACGTTTGCACCCGCGCAGGAAAAACGCACATATTCCCGCAACGCACCCGCCTCCTATCCGGGCGTCAAACATGACGCCCATGTGAAAGAGGCCTTACAGTCCGTGCGGCTCCCGGGGCGCTCCACAATGACGTCAGAGCGCCCCACGCACATGGATCACGTGATCCATGCGATCATGTGATCCATGCTCATGGGGCGCTCTGATGTCATTGTGGAGCGCCCCGGGACTCGGGAGCTGCACGGACGGTAAGTAGACTTCTCCCCTGCCTCCCCACTACACTTTACCTTGGCAGCCGGGACTTTAGCGATGCGCTGAAACGACGTTTAGCTTAAAGCCGGATCTGGATTAATGCTTTTCAAGGGGCATTAATTCTGGATCTGTCCTTCCGGCATGCCTTCAGGATTTGGGTCCAGGGCAAAATCCGCAGCATGCTGCGGATTCTGCTACGGCAAAAAAACGTCTCAGTACTGAACTGAAGACATCCTGATGCAAACTTTGACCCTGTACCTCACAGTTAGCAGACACATTCCAGCCAATCAGCATACCCTCCCTCCCAGACCCTTTCACCTCCTATCTAAACGCAAGGACAGCATCCATCTTAGATTCATTCTAAAGCTGCAGTGTTAGTAATTGTAAATCGCAATGCGATTAATATTACCTGTATTATTCGCATTGCGATTACAACTTAGATCTGAGTTCCTAATGGTTGTATTGCTAGAATATAACGAAGATAACGAATATAGCACTATATTCTCAATCTTCGTTATATTCTAGCAATACAACAACCATTAGGAACTCAGATCTAGGTTTAAACGCATTGTGATTAATATAACCTGCATTAATCACATTGCGAATTCAACTTAGAGCTGAGTTCCTAATGGTTGTTGTATTGCTAGAATATACGTTATATTCTAGCAATACAACTATTAGAAACTCAGCTCTAAGTTGCATTCGCAGTGCGAATAATACTTACAATTATTAATCGCTTTGCGAATCCATTTGATGCCTCTATTTGATTGTATATGACGGTTGACTATGACTACCACCAATGTTCTGCTGCCTCCGAGGCAAGATATCTGAACCCCCCAGGGGCCATTTGGGCTTTTTGATAGAAAACGCATCAAAAACGCATCATAAACGCATATGCATTTTTATCATTTATTTTATTTTTTCTTTTATTTTTTCTTTATTTTGCCACATTTGGTTGCATATTTACATTTGGTATAGGCAAATATGGCAGTCTAGAATTTAGTGTTTCCCAACCAGTGTGCCTCCAGCTTTTGCAAAACTCCAACTCCCAGCATGCCCGGACAGCCTTTGGCTGTGCAGGCATGCTGGGAGTTGTAGTTTCGCAACAGCTGGAGGCACACTGGTTGGAAACACAGGTCTAGTTCATTACTCTGCCCAAATCTATATTCAGCTACATGGCTTAGAAAATATGCTGTCAAACAATGATCCTAGGTTTTGGTATAGACACATGATCTAGACTACCATATTTGCCTATACCAAATGTAAATATGCAACCAAATGTGGCAAAATACACAAAAAAATAAAATAAAAAATGAAATAATTATAAAAACGCAGATGCATTTTTGATGCGTTCTATCAAAAACGCCCAAATGGCCCCTGGGGGTTCAGATATCTTGCTTTGGAGGCAGACTGGTGGTAGTCATAGTCAACCGTCATATACAATCAAATAGAGGCATCAAATGGATTCCGAAAGCGATTAATAATTGTAAGTATTATTCGCATTGTGATTACATCTTAGAGCTGAGTTCCTAATGGTTGTATTGCTAGAATATAACGAAGATAATGAAAGGTCACTTGTTGCTCCAGTGCACCACAATACTATTTTTCTATTGTTTTTTTATTATTGTGGCTTACATTGGGTTAAAAATAATAAGTCCTCCTCACTTTCTCCAATCCCCTGTTGCTGACGTTCCAGTGCTTCTCTAGTATAATTTACTCTGTAATTGCTGGTACCAGCTCAACATAAAGCACATGCCAGATCGTGAGGATTCAGACGGTTTCTTTTTTTTTATCCACTGTTTGCCATATATAAAAACTTACTACTGCTGGAACAACCTTTTACACATGATTTTGAGTACTCCACAGTGAAATGCGAGGGAATATATGCATAGGAGAAATTAACAATGTCTCTTGTGACTGTAATACACAATTATAAATTAAGCATAAGGGGCATCAGGAAAGGTAAATCAAGATAGGAGGACAGTGACTTAAAATAGCTAAAAGTGTAAGTCGTCATCAAGCTGTTAAAAGTAAAGTTTTGCTCTGCTGCAGACTGTTTTCTTTTCTCTGCCCTGAGTCAGTAAACCTCTCACCACTAGAGATTATTTCTTATTTACAAGCAATGTGATTGAAAAAAATGACTTCATGTTTGCTTGGGAGTACAATTGTCCTTAATTTTTCCATTGTGTTGTGGTGACATTGAGGTTTTGGGAAATAAGTATGATAGCAAAGAATTTGCCACTTGGAATTACTTAAAAGAAGTCATCTGCTGTTCATTAGAAATCCCTGAGCAACTAGGAGATGAACACATTCTTACAATGTCTGTGGCATCTTTTTCTAAGTTATTTATTGCCTTCTTCAAAGTTGTCATCTGCCTTACAAATCTTATTGTTTGTCAATGCAAATTAAATTAAGGTAATGTTGATTAAACGCTGTAGTAAATCTCAGTATTTCATTAACTCTAGAATAAAAGAAGGGATATGTTTTAAATTAACGTGGAACTGCAGAAAGGGGTCATTTAAAATACACTGACTCATGGAGATCTATCAAAGGCAGTATGTTCAGTATCTGATCAAGGAATCCCCTGTATCAAAGATATTTCCAATAATATATATATATATATATATATATATATATATATATATATATATAATGCAAAATGCATTATACCACAGTAATTAAATCATTTTTTTATGTATATATATATATATATATATATATATATATATATATATCTATACAGAAGAAAATTATTTAATTACTGTGATATAATGCATTTTGCAGGTTTCAAGACATTAATATCCTTGCCCCAGGCCTTTATGCCATATGCTATGCTATTACGTCACAGGCAAGTGGGCCTTAATATGACATACTATACTATTAAGGTACCATGATGGTCGTGACTGAGGAACTGAGCCAATGCCATCTGTAGCAGATATCATCTGTAACATTTAACCCATTGATGCTGTAGTCAATATCAACTAAGGGGTTTAACAGAAGCACTCTGCAATCATTTGGCACCTGGCAATGTGAGTGTTGGGTGCCAATACATGGTTATGGGAGTGAGAGGCCAAATTGAGACCTGATATTTTGTACATCTATTAGACTCTGCCATAGGGTTTATTAGGAATCCTGTAAGCTTTAGGCTGCTTAGAATAATATGCTGAAAGACAGTAGTCTTGAAGTGTATTTTACTAGTGATCAAGGCTCTTAATGTTGAAGCCTTATAGTAAAAAAAAAAAATAGATAAAAGCAACATAAACCAAACACAATATGTGAAGAAAAACTCAGCATATTTGGTATAACGGTTATTATTATTTTTGGTGCTGTAACGACCCTTACTATACTATACCAAAAAGATGGAAAACAACAAAAATCTGTGTCCTAAAGTCCAAAATAGGCAACATCCTAAAAGTTGTTATCCAGCTTTTTTTTTACTTTCTTAATTTTCAACCTTAACTTGCTGTACTTGTGGAAAAACCATAAACCTCTGCTCTGCTCCATTTAATTCCAGCTCCCTTCACTGGTCTTCGAGTCCCTTTCTGTAAATCTCTGGATGGACATAGTCACATTGTGCTGCTGCAGTCAATTACTGGCCTCAGATGGGACATTTCCCTGGTGCCATGATACTGCTGGATCAGATGCTACTCGAGGACATGTCTCCACTAACCTATAGGGCAGGACAAACAGAGACATAGACTTGGAACTTGTTTAGACTTGGATCAAGACTACTAGACCCCAGACATACACAGAAGACTAGTCCAAACGGTAAAATTGCATGGACCAATGCACACATGGCAGTAACTTCTGGAACCAGACTATACCAGAAATATCAAGCAGACATTTTGGTGACTTCAGGAACCCAGATACATCAGGTAGGAACAGGCAAATACAAAGCAAAGCTTCAGGAACAGGCTTGAGAATTCAAAAGCAACCATTATTACACATAGGCAGACACTATTGCAAAGACAGGGTCTGGCTGCATACGTCAGACATTAAAACACAAAAGAACTAAGAAACTAAATAGCAGGACTAATAAATGCATGGATATCAGGTGCAGATTTAGACACAGACTAGGGAATACACATAATTCAAATTATTATGCAATATTTAAGTGTTATAAAGATATCATTTTTGCTTTTCAATTAAACTCATTGATGGTTTGGTGTCTCAGAGCTTTTTAGCTTGCCAGGTGAGCCCAATTAAAGGAAAAGTACTTAAGAAAGGCATTCCACATTTTTTAAGCAGGTCACAGATTTCAAGCAATATGGGAAGGAAATATGTTCTCTCTGCTGAAGAAAAGTGTCAAATAGTTAATGTCTTGGACAAGCTATACAAATATGAAATATTTAAAAAAAACTTAAGCATGATCATCAATGCCGGCGGATTTACTTTTTCACTGACCGCAGCATAGAAGGGGTTTGCAGTCAGTGAAGGAGCCCATCGGTTCCCCGCTCTGTGGTGACGGGGACCCGATGGGTAAGAAGGCAGCCCGATGCCTTGCAAAGGCTGCCCAATGACTTGCAAGGCATCTTCCGGACATGCCTTCTATGGAAGCCGAACAGATCCAGCCCCAGGCTGGGTCTCCTAGTCAACCTGTTAGTGTAATACACTAACAGGAAATGCATTACAATATAGATGTATTGTAATTAGACATGAGCGAATTCTTAAAAAATTTGATTCGCCCGTCTGACGAATTTTTTGGGAAAAATTTTAATTGATCCGAATATATTTGCGGTGAATTACGTTAAAAACTTCTATTTCTTGGCTGCAGAGAGCCTTTATAGTGGTGTAGAACACTGTGCCTTGCAGTAACAGGCATAGGGAGTCTGCTTTAGTAGTGAAATAATACTGCGAGTCCGTATGACATGCAGATGACAGGCGTCGCTCTTAGAATCACTTCATACTTCACTTATTTGGGCAGTCACTGGGCCAAAACTGACCAAATAACTCAAGTATCAACTCAGCCTTACAGGTAGATGTTAGCGTCAAGAAGAAGCGCACTCCATTTACACCGTCAGCTGATTCCACATAGACGTCTACAGAACCTGTTTTATTAAATGCTTATACAGTACAAAGACATGCAAATGGTATATTTGCATGTCTTCTGTGTTTTCTACCCACTCCTGCTTTTGGCTACCAAATCACAAGTCAATTCTGATGGGTCCATACAGGCCTTAAAGCTGCTACACAGACAGGATCTGTTATGTGTCTAGTTTTACTTCCTTCTGAAAGAACAGAAGAAGTGTCAAATAAATGATGATGTCATGATATAGTGGTGAGGTGAAAGCAGCATGAGGAGACCACAGAGTGGCCCAATGACAGGGTCTGGAGGTGGAAGCAATATGAAGAGGCCACCAAGTGGCACAATAACAGAGACTGGAGGTGGCGGAAGTATGAGAAGGCCACCAAGTGGCACACTGACCAAGTCTGTAGGTGGCAGCAGCATAAGGAGACCACAGAGCGGCACACTGACCGAGTCTGTAGGTGGCAGCAGTATGAGGAGGCCACAAAGGGGCACATCAACAGAGTCTGGAGGTGGCAGCAGCATCAGTAGGAGGCAACACAGTGGCACAATGACAGAGTCTGGAGGTGGTGGCAGCAGCAGAACCATAAGGAGGAGGCCACAGAGTGGTACAATGACCAAGGTTCAAGATGGCAGCAGCATGAGGAGACTATAGAGCGGCACAATGACAGAGTCTGGAGGTGGCAGTAGCATCAAGAGGCCACAGAATGGCAAGGTGACATACTGTGGAGGTGGGTGGAAATACCAGTACCCGCTGAAGATGGTGGGTGAAAGAAGGAGCACTTGGCATCAGATGTGTGGCATCAGGCGGGTAACAGCATCAGAATAGTAGCTGAGGCAGGTAGCCAGAAGAAACCCTCTCTTTTGTCAATTTGTTGGTGTGGCACCATGGATGATCTAGTCTAATGCATCAGGTATTGGTGTGTGGAAATGCTGGCAGATCCACGCCTGATTCATCTTGATGTAGTGTCCCACTTTGTGCTATATCTGAGCACTTTAAACTCTTGCTAAATGTCATATCAAATGTATTATGGTATCATGCTGTAATTCCCTTTAACAGGCTGGCAGTGTGATTTACCTTTATTCGCCCCTAGGTGGTGCTGGCACCACTTATATATATATAGCTCGGGGTGGGGGTGTAAAGTTAGTGAGCCGGATGAGAATGAAGAGATGAGGAATTTAATGGAGGAGGTGGGAATTTGTATTTCCACTGATATAATTCACAAAAGATTTTACCGCATATAAGTGCAGTGCTTAACGCGGAATACAAGATTTTTTCCAACAAAATAATTCAAAAAGATTTTACTGCATATAAGTGCAGTGCTTAATGCCAAATAAGATATTTTTTCCACCAAAATAAGTTACAAACGATTTTATCACATATAACTGCAGCTCTTAATACAATTTTTTGTCCACCAAAACAAGTCACAAAAGATTTTACTGCATATAACTGCAGAGCTGAACACAAAATATATTTTTCTTTTTCTTTCGATATACGCCACTAAAGGCTTTACCACATATAACTGGAACAGTGAACGTGTAAAGAATATTTTTATTTTTCCACGTATATAAGCCACTAAAGGCTTTTCAACAGAGGGTTATAGGCTGTAAGTTTCAAAAAACAATGGCGCCTGAGGTGAACAGCGGAGGAAGTAGGTCCATGCTAGAAGAGCGAGAAACAGTCCTTGTGCGGTTTCTGTACTGCAGAAAAGTCCCCTAGTGTCCAGTAAGCAATGCCGCAGATAGATGCTGGCTGGTGTGAATACTGTAAGTTAGCATTTTTGTGTAAGTATTTTGTCAAGTAAGCACGCAGTGTGTGAAAGATAAATAAAAATTTCAACACAACGTAATTCGGTCCATTCCACAAAAAGAACTTTCCCACATTTGACTACAGTGCTGAATGCTGGAAATATATTTATTTTCTTTCGAAATACGCCACTAAAGTCTTTACCACATATAACTGCTACAGTGAACGCTAATTATATTTTTATTTTTCTACTGATATACGTCAATAAAGGTTTTTCAAGACAGAAGTGCAGCAGCGAATGGTGAATGTATATTTCTTTTTCTACTGATATACGTCAATAAAGGTTTTTCAAGATATAAGTGCAACAGCGAATGGTAAATGTATTTTTTTTCTACTAATATGCGTCAATAAAGGTTTTACCAGATATAACTGCAACAGTGAACTAAGAATATATTTTTCTTGTGGTACTGAAATAAGCCCCTATACGCTTTCACCAGAAATAGCTGCAGGAGTGACCTGAGAATATATTTTACTTTTTAGACTGAAATAGGCCACTATCCGATTTCAGCAGAAATAACTGAAGAAGTGAACTGAGAATATATTTTTCTTGTGGTACTGAAACATGCCCCTATACGCTTTCAACAAAAATAACTGCAGCAGTGAAATGAAAATATATTTTTCTTGTTAGACTGAAATAGGCCACGATAAGTTTTCAACAGAAAACTATTAAAGAGTGAAGTGTGTATATATTTTTCTTGTAGTACTGAAATACGCCCCTATATGCTTTCACCAGAAATAACTGCAACAGTGCAGTGCGGATATATTTTTCTTGTTGCACTAAAATACGCCCCATATGCTTTCACCAGAAATAACTGCAACAGTGCAGTGCGGATATATTTTTCTTGTTGCACTAAAATACGCCCCCATATGCTTTCACCAGAAATAACTGCAACAGTGCAGTGTGTATGTATTTTTCTTGTTGTATTGACATATTCCCCTATACGCTTTCAAAAGAAATAACTGCAGCAGTGAACTGAGAATATATTTTTCTTGTTGGACTGCAATAGGGCATTATACGCTTTCAAAAGAAAACTATTAAAGAGTGAAGTGTGTATATAATTTTCTTATAGTAGTGAAATACGCCCATATATTCTTTCACCAGAAATAACTGCAATAGTGCAGTGCGGATATATTTTTCTTGTTGCACTGAAATATGCCCCTATATGCTTTCACCAGAAATAACTGCAACAGTGCAATGCGTATGTATTTTTCTTGTTGTACTGAAATATGCCCCTATACGCTTTCAATAGAAATAACTGCAGCAGTGAACTGAGAATAGATTTTTCTTGTTGGACTGTAATAGGCCACTATACACTTTCAACAGAAAACTATTAAAGAGTGAAGTTCGTATATATTTTTCTTGTAGTACTGAAATGCACCCCTATATGCTTTCACCAGAAATAACTGCAACAGTGCAGTGCGTATATATTTTTATCGTTGTTCTGAAATACGCTTTCAACCAAAATAACTGCAGAAGTGAACTGAGAATATATTTTTCTTGTAGTACTGAATAAGATACTAAGATATAAGCCAGTAATCACTTTTCAACATAACACTTGCAGCCCAATAACAAAAAGCTGAAATGACAGAGCGGTCTAATGACTATTTGGATCCCAAAATAATCTTTCCCTGTACTTGTAAATCACTTTCCTATCAATGTCCCTAGTGCCTTCGGATTTCTCTCCCTGCACTTAGATGCTGTAAAATGATTTCTCCCTATCCTTTCTCTGCACTTATAAATCGTTTTTTTCTGTCTTTTTTTTCCATAGTCGTTTTTTCACTTGCTGTCCCTAGTGTTACATGCAGGTGTGAAATGTCATGTGGTAACAATAGATTCTTTGTTCTTATAGTGGACTTATGCTTCCCAATTCTGTCCCTGACCGAATTCTGTCCTAGTTTATTTACTGTTTATGTTTGTATGGTTACACACAAGTGAAACTAGACTGCTGATTGGTGGAAACAGTTTACCGCCACTATTGAGTGTCTTACGTCACCTGTGTATCACCTTCACTATGTTATAAAAGAATGACATTACATACCTGCATGTAACACTATTGATAAAGGCTAACATGCCGAAAAGTGTCATAAGACTTTATATTATGACAGAAGAATAAAATAAGCACCTTGAATTATACTTGATGGCTTCTGGGATCTTTCTTGAGTTATGCAGCAAGACAATGGTTCAAACCACAAAAACAAGTCCACCTTTGGATGTCTCAGAAGAAACAAAATGAAGGTTTTAACGTGGAAGAGCTAAGGTCCTGAATTGAATCCCACTGAGCAGACCTTAAATGTGAAGTTTATGCTGAAAAACACCCAAATGTAGCAAAATTATAACTAGTGTACAAAAAAGGAGAAAGAGAACAAGTCCTCCATAGCAACACAAAAGACTCACTGTAAAAGTTTGATTGCAGTTGTTAATGCCAAGGGTGGAACAACTAGTTTTTAGGTTTATGGGGAGCAATTCCTTTTCATATGGATTAAATAGGTTTAAAATAAATCTTTATCTTTAATAAATGTACTGAATTTTATATTAAAATTGATTAAATGATCTAAAACATTTAAATGTGAGACACAAGAAATCAGATAAGGGGAAAAGCAACAGAAAATACTTACATTTATATATGTTATACATTTGTTATTTAGACTATTGGAATATGACTTTTGTCATTAGAGATTTTTCAAGACATAACAGATCGTGGTTCACCAAAGATTTTATGGCGTTTTTAACGATAACATAAAAGCATTAGTGTGTCAATGCACTGTGTAGAACTAAGCCTTCTATTAATATGATATATTTGTGTGTTAAATATGATTTAAAGCCAATCAATTGCTATTATTTTAAAATGTAAACTTCAATAACTATAATCAATCAAATGCTAAATATCCACACAAGCTTCACATTCTTGCATTTGATTTGTCATTGATGGATTACACAAGTATTCTGCTTTATACTGTCAAATATAATGTATAGTGGGAAATGCTGATATGCCTTAAATAGCCAGCTACACTTTCATGAGATATTAAGACTAAATTAAGAACAAAAGACTGAATATAAATGTTTTCAAGTGGATAATTGAATCATTTATAATTAGAAATGAGGGAATCAAAGCTGACGAACTCAATTTCTTCCGAATTTCAGGAAAAATTTGATTCTGAACTAATGCAAATTTCCTCGCGCTTTGGGGTAATGAATCACAGTTTTTCCTAACATTGCAGCTAGCCGGCTACAATGGTGGCTAAAATGGTGGCTACACGTGTGAGGATATGGGGCAAGGAACTCTGGGAAGGCGGGATGACTCATAATGCCATGCATGCAGCCAATCAGCAGTGATGTCACAGCCCTATAAATACGGTGGCCATCTTAGATTCTGCCATGTGCAGAAGCTAGGGAGAGTCATAGGAAAATCCTCAGTGTGAAAAAATGCGATTTACAAGTTCCGGGGAAGGATAGTGAGAGGAATCATTTCACAGGCAGGGATAGACGTGTGCCTATGCTAGGGAGAGTCATAGGAAAATCCTCATTGTGAAAAAAGCGATTTACAAGTGCAGGAAAACATTACTTGGGTATCCAGATAGTCTCATAATACTGCTCTGTCATTTCAGCAATTAGTTATTGGGGTGCAAGTGCTATGTTGAAAAGCCTTTAGTGGCTTTTGTCTATGGAAAAAGATAAATATATATGCAGGTCACTTTTGCTGTTAACTGCGCTGATATCATGTAGTGGCCTATTTCAAAACAATACGAGAAATATTTACGCAGGTCACTTTTGTTGTTATTTTTGCTAAAAGCATTTATTGCCATATTTCTAGAGAAAAGAGAAACATAGACTAAGTTCATATTAGGTGTTATTTGCGCTGAAATCGTTTATTGCCATATTTCACTAGAATACGAGAAAAATAGACGCAGTTCACATTTGGTGTTATTTTTGCTAAAAGAGTGTCTTGTCATATTTCACTACAATACGAGAAAAATAGATGCAGTTCACATTTGGTGTTATTTGTGCTAAAAGTGTTCATTGCCATATTTCATTCCAATACGAGAAAAATAGACGCAGTTCACAGTTGGTGTTATTTGCGCTAAAAGCGTTTCTTGTCATATTTCACTACAATACGAGAAAAATAGACGCAGTTCACAGTTGGTGTTATTTGCACTAAAAACCTGTATTGTCATATTTCTAGAGAATAAGAGAAAATATACGCAGTTTACTTATTCGGTTAGTCACTTAGAAATCATTTAGTGGCCTATTTTAGTCCAATACGATAAATATAAACGCAGTTCAATTTTGCTATTATTTACACTGAAATCATTTCGTTGCAAATTTCAAATCCTTTAGTTTAGTATCTCAGTAAACAAAGAAAAACACAGTTGTCACTTTTTGGGGTGTTTTAATTAGCTTTCAATTTATTTAGTTCAGCTAAAAGTATGTCAGACAGAAAAGTGCCAGGCCATGTACAGGGGAGTGGCAGAGGCATAAATGATTCTGGCGCAGACACAGGTCGCAGCAGAATAAGGGGCGTGGCAGCAGGGGTTTTCCCCCGAGGCCTCAAGTCCACATGTCAGCTAGCAGTCGTTTCTTGGCCTGCAACCCAGCGGTGATTGGTTGACTCGATCTTCGACTTCATCGCAAGCGACAGCAGCTCCAGCAGCCTGAGTCTAGAGTCACTGATGAGCAGCTTTCTTCACCCTCATAGTGAAGAAACTACTCACCAGCAGCAGCAGGTAGACCTGGAGCAGGACCTGATCCAGCAGGTGGTGGCATACTTTGACAGCACCCTGCCAGCCGTCATAGAAGATACGCCGGACTACTGGGCAGCCAAACTGGATTTGTGGCCGCAACTTGCCGAGTTTGCCATAGAAAAGCTGTCCTGCCCGGCCAGTAGTGTGGCATCAGAGTGGGTGTTTAGTGCGGCGAGGGCCATTGTTACCCCAAGAAGAAATCGCCTGTCCACCCATAATTTCTAGAGACCTACTTTTGTCCAGATGAATCAGATGTGGATCAGCCAGGATTTCCACCCACCAATGCCTGATTCATCAGATTAGATCATCCATCTCCACACTATGTCACTGTGCCACTCTGTGGTATCATGCTGCTGCTGTTGCTGCCATGTTCACACTATATCACTATGACACTCTGTGAACTCGTGATGCTGCCATCTCCACACTATGTCACCGTGCCACTCTGTGGCCTCCTGATGCAGCCATGTCCACACTATGTCACATTGCCACTCTGTGAAGGAAATGAAGTCCAGCTCACCAGTGAGGTTTCTTGTTCTATCTTTCTTTATTAACGTTGCGATAAAAACTTTTCCAGGTACAGGACAGTATATGGGGAACCACTCCTCCCACACTTCCCCTCACAGCAGCAATTAGCGCAAAGTCGTAACACACTTGTTGCACTTAAGTACATGTACAGATATACAGACAGGCATATAACAGCATATATAAATATAAAAGCATATATAAAATATAAATATAAAAGCATATATATATGTCGTAAGGTGATTCATACAAACAATATCATACGTATTTCAGTACTGCAGTATTAGATCTTGTCTTTTGTTTAAGCCATCCGCTTGTCTGGTGTCCAGCTGGAACATCCAGAATGTCTCCCTATCCAAAAGTTTTCGCCTATGATCGCCCCTCGTGGAAGCAATGCAACCCCTTTCAATGCCTTGCACAGAGAGTTGAGAAGTGACGCCCCATGTACTACTGCGCAGTGCAAGCTCATCGCCGATAAATTGCGCTTTAGATCTACTTCTGTTTTTTTGGGCATTATCAATACTCATTAAATAATTAACAAATGCTGACCGAGTGAAGGCGTATGCTCCCAGACAGGATCCATTTTTTGGGGGTTATTGTTCTGTTGGATCAGAGGAAGGGCAAATTAATCAGTGACGTCAACACAAACTTACTTTTGACACCCTCTGCACACTGTTGGGGGGCTCTAGTTGTATAAGTGTTTAATAGAACAGGTTCTGTAGACATCTATGTCTAATCAGCTGATGAGGGTGTAAAAGGAGTGCGCTTCTTCTTGACGCTAACATGGACCTGTAAGGCTGAGTTAATACTTGAGTTATTTGGTCAGTTTTGCCCCGTGACTGCCCAAATAAGTGAAGTGTGCAGTGATTCTAATAGCAACGCCTGTCATCTGCATGTCATACTGAATCACAGTATTATGTCACTACCCCAGCATACTCCCTATGCGTGTTACTGCAAGGCACAGTGTTCTAAACCCATATAAAGGCTCTATGCAGCCCAGAAATAGCCATTTTTTAACGATTCGTCGCAAATTAATTCAGATCGAAGCAAGTTTTTCCGGAAAATTCGGCCGAATCGAATTTTTGAGAAATTCGCTCATCTCGATTTTTAATCTATTTTAAAACAGCTTTTAAAACATAATTAAAATTTCCCACAGCCTGCTCTATTTTGATTCATTAGGATATACTACTATGGCTCTTCAGTAAATCGGAAATCATAGTTGTTTGAAAATATAGTAAAAAGAGTTAAAGGGGTTATCCAAGGCTACACTTTTTAAACAGACCTTTTCAAAATGGAAACACTGTGGAGTTCATTCTTACCTGGCTCCCACCACTAGATTCCAGCTATAGCACCCTATGGTCCTGAATCTCTGGGAATCAACATCCTGTTTACAAGTGTCATGTGACCAAGGCAGCCAATTACTGGCCATGGCGGCGACCTGTCACCCATGTCATAGGGCACTGGATCATATACAGAGGCAGCCATGGAGCAATGCAGCCGAATTCGAGCAAAGGGGATCAGGTAAGTATGAACCCCAAAAAGGGTCCAGGCCAGTGGCGTACATATAGGGTCGCAGGGGTCGCAGTTGCGACCGGGCCCGGCACTCCAGGGGGCCCGCCGCCTGTGGACCCACCCCCAGGCCAGCAGGCTACCCTAAATCATGTTGTACTCACATGTAATAGAGCGCTCTGATGGGGCCCAGCATGAAGTACAGAGCACTCCATTACATGTATAATGTGGGGTGGGGTGGGGGGAGCGCACTCACTCACTCACACCGGGCAGGCATTTCTTTTCCGTAGTGAAGCAGGGAAACCTCTTTCATCCCTGCTTCACTGCTCTTCACAGCTCAGGAGCTCCCCCTGCTGGCCCCAG
Organism: Bufotes viridis; assembly: GCA_033119425.1. NCBI lineage: Eukaryota > Metazoa > Chordata > Amphibia > Anura > Bufonidae > Bufotes > Bufotes viridis. The sequence goes on from CM065591.1 coordinate 130,267,650, forward strand.
ATCGTGCTGCTGGCTGTGGGAGGAGATCTGAAAACCCGGGAATCTGCCTTCAGCACAGCCAGCACCACAATGAGTGAGGGAGCCTGTCATCAGGGAAGAAGGTAAGTATGTTTTTTTTTCTAAGGCTGCAGACTGGGGGCAGGGGGCAAAAGGCAAGAGGCAGGGGGGCATAACTAATTTGAGGGGGCACCTAATCAGGCATTACTGTGAGGGGGGCACATATGAAGGCATGACTATGAGGATTGAGGGGGCACATATGAAAGCATAACTACTGTGAAGAGGCAGGTATTCTGGCATAACCACTGTGAGGGGCACATATGTGGGCATATCTAATGTGAGGGACACATAATGTGGCATAACCACTCTGAGGGGGCACATATCTGGGCATATCTACTCTGAGGAGCACATAACTGGGCATAAATACTGTGAAAGGGCACATATTCTGGTCATTACTACTGTGAGGGGGCACATATTTGGCATTACTACTCTGAGGGGGCACATATCTGGGCATATTACTGTGAGGGGACACATAATCTGGCATTACTACTGTGAGGGGGCACATATTTGGCATTACTACTGTGAGGGGGCACATATCTGGGCATATTACTGTGAGGGGACACATAACTGGGCATAACTACTGTGAGGGGTCACATATCTGAGTATAAGTACTGTTACAGGAACAAAGGTGGGCATTAGTACTGTGTGGTAGCACTAGATTACTCTGCTATACATTGGCATGGCTCAGTCTTAAAGGCCAGCAAAGCGCCCCTGCTGGTGATTTCACAGGGTCAGTCGCCATCCCTTCCTGATGTGATTATTCTTTTTCTTACCACAGGGACCTTGTTATGGATCCAGCGGACATCATGCCGACACCAGCGACACTCTGGATGAGGTAGGACCAGATTTTATTATTTAGGACTGGGTGAGTGTAGCCATGCATTGGGCTCTTTAACATCCTGTACAGGTAATCTGCTGTGTGAATGAGTGCCAAGCTCGCTTCAGACAGCAGAGATACAGAGCACTAACAGGATTAATAATGCTTGTGCCTCTCTGTGATCTTTTACTACAAAATAACAGTGAGATAAAGTTGTCACCGGATTTTGTAGTTAAAAGATCACAGAGAGGCACGGAGCATTATCAATCCTGTTAGTGCTCTCTGTCTCTGCTGTCTGGAGCGGGACTTGGCACTTATTCACGCAGCAGCACGGAAGCGGCACGATTAGCCGCACGGAAACGGCAAGTAATAGGTTACATTTTTGTAATATACTCTATTTAGCCAAAACGTTTAATTTTAGTAGTAAACTGGGGCTGAAATGACCATTAGCAGCGCTCTCAGAAATAAGGGGGGCCATGGATCAGTTTCGCACCGGGCCCCATGGATTGTGTGTACGCCACTGGTCCAGGCACTCTGAAGAGGTCTGCTAAAAACTTCACCACTCCAGTTTGTAGGATTAGCTCTGGTCTCGGGAATCATTCACACAAAGATTCTTCTTTACCACTTGATTTCTGGTCCAAACAGTGTTTTTATTTTGGCACACGGCATAACAAAATAAACATAATACAAATTAAACACCTTGCCTGTCTGGGCTCTTCCTACACATCAACAGTGGGTCCCAAACTTACTGAAAGCACTGTTCACATACAGCTTTAACGTGCGGCTTTCCACGCCTTGGAGTCCCACAGCCTTCTAGGCTATACCAAGTCCATTACCTTTATTGGCAATCCATATGTCAAGCAGCACTCGGATCACTCGGTCACACCTGATGCACCAGCCCGCCTTCTGTCCTAGACTCATTCGGACTCAGATCAAGGAACAAATTCAAATTGCAGGCAGCATCCACGGTGAATTTCCTTTATTCAGGATCGCAATCCCAATCGTTTGTGCAAGTACAAAAGCAGCTACGCTTCGCTATCTGCTAGCCTTTATCAAGCTCAATGTGACTATGAAATAGTGGCTATAAATATCAAAGTCCCCACCCCTTAAAACAAAACATGACCAATACTGTTAAGTCCCACATTAGCCCCTCTTTGCATAATCTATTCAGACATATGTGCAAACTACTATGTCATAGAACACATACCGCTCTTCTCAGGTGGTATCCATGTACGGTTACACTCGGCATCCAGTGCGTCTATCAGTATCCACTGCGCATGTCCGCTAGAGTTCAGAGGTTACTGCCCGCTCACGTGATCGCTGACTCACTCGTCATTGCGATCACGTGATAGCCAGCACTTCCGCCCTCACCACTGCTGCGCTCCTACCATCGGAACTACTGCCATGGAAACCATCACCACAACAAAAGGCCATTACCCCACTCATGCGATCATAGACACACTCGTCAATATGATCACATGATGGCCGGCTCTTATGGCCCCAGTGTGACTGCGCCCTGGATGTCAAGTCCATTACAATGGAACCTGCCACAGCAACATAGAACTCTGCAATAGATATGTAATATGGGTTCTAGTGAGATAAACAATAGGACCGTTAAGGGTCCATCAGTGGATGTGTCATCAGTGAACATATATAGAAAATTCTAGCATAAGTGACAGTGATGTGTCCAATAAAAACCACATTAAAAACATAATCATGAGGAAACAGACTGTATCATTCACATATACTTAGACATTAATAACATTGAATTCTATGTTCATCCCATAGGGTTGGAGCGCTCTCAACTCAAAGATCCATCTGAGCTCTTTCTTACGTAATATACGGTTTTTATCACCCCCACGTCTCAGTTGTCCCACCGAGTCAATGATGCGGAACCTCAATTGGTTCACTGAATGAGCATAGTCTACAAAGTGCCTAGCTACCGGTTTGTCTAGCAATCCCCTCCTAATGTTGCTTTTATGGGAATTAATCCGTTCACGCGCCTCCATGGTGGTCTCACCTACATAAATGAGGCCACAGGGACATGTGATCATATAAACAATGTCACGGGACCGACAGGTGAAGAAATCCCTGATTTTATACCGTTTACCACTGTAGGGATGGGCGAAGGTATCACCCTTCACCATGTTTCCACAATTACAGCACCCGAGACATGGGTAACACCCCATTTTTCTCGGGGCCAGATATCTCTGTCCATCATCAATGGGATTCATCACCTCAGTCTTCACCAGTCTGTCACGTAAAATCCTACCCCTTTTGTATGCCATCATGGGCGCCTCTCCAAATTCCTTAACCGTCGGTAAGCCCCTCTGTAGAATATGCCATTCTTTACGTATGATTCTCGCTATCACGTCACTGTGGGCACCAAAAGTAGAGACAAACGGGATGCGATGACTGTCATTCTCTCTTGTGTTTATGCGTAGCGTCTCAGTCCGATTAACCGTCCGTACCTTCTGTGTCAATCGTCCGATTAACCTGTGAGGATAACCCCTTCTCAGAAATTTGTCACCCATCTCGGCCGTCCTTTGATCAAACCGTACCTCATCAGATACCACCCGCCTCACTCTCAGCATCTGACTCCACGGTAGTGATTGTATCATCCGATGCGGATGGCTACTGTCAAACCTTAATAAATTGTTGCGATCAGTCGGCTTGTAATACATATCTGTCGTCACCACCCCATCTTTGAACTGTACCAACACATCTAGGAATTGTAGTTCGCATGTCGACATCGTCATTGTAAATTTCAAACCTGGGACAAAGGTATTAAGTTCTTGATGGAACAACTCTAATTGGTCATGTGTTCCATCCCACACTACAAAGATGTCGTCGATGTAGCGCCACCAGCACCGGACCCCCCCAAAGTGGACAGATCTGTAGATAAACTTGTCCTCCACATATGCCATAAACATATTAGAGTTAGAGAATAACAAGGCACTTACGATCAAATCTGCAGACAAGGGAGGGGCGGTGGTGGTAATGGACACGGTGGCTTATGAACGGGAGGTACTTAGACAGTTGGGTGACCAGGATGTGTACATGATATTACAGAATGACCCCAAGTGGGAGATTATGCGTAATCTAGAGATGATCATCGGTGAGGCCCGTGATGATTGCGTCATTGAAGATGATATAGGGGAATTTTTATTGATAAAACACCCGGTCACCCCTCTGTTCTACGTGCTTCCTAAGATTCATAAGAGTCTGATTGACCCCCTGGACGCCCGATTGTCTCGGGAGGGGGTCAATATTCAGCAACATTGCAATTTTTTGGATAAAATCCTACGTGTCCACGCCACCAGCGCCCCTTCCTATATTAGGGATACGAGCCATTTTCTCTTGAAACTTGGTGAATTGTCCTGGCCTGGCTGTCCTCTCCTGGTCAGCTTCGATGTTGTCTCGTTATATACAGCTATAGAGCACACGTTTGGATTGAATGTCGCCGATGTGGCCCTGGCCGGCGCCGGGCTCCCGAGTGGATGTAGATTTGTCCTTCGCCTGCAGGAGACACTACTGAAGCGGAATTATTTTCGCTTTGGTGATGTCTTTTACCAACAACAGCGTGGCGTGGCCATGGGGTCGAATGTGGCCCCGACGTATGCCAATATGTTTATGGCATATGTGGAGGACAAGTTTATCTACAGATCTGTCCACTTTGGGGGTCCGGTGCTGGTGGCGCTACATCGACGACATCTTTGTAGTGTGGGATGGAACACATGACCAATTAGAGTTGTTCCATCAAGAACTTAATACCTTTGTCCCAGGTTTGAAATTTACAATGACGATGTCGACATGCGAACTACAATTCCTAGATGTGTTGGTACAGTTCAAAGATGGGGTGGTGACGACAGATATGTATTACAAGCCGACTGATCGCAACAATTTATTAAGGTTTGACAGTAGCCATCCGCATCGGATGATACAATCACTACCGTGGAGTCAGATGCTGAGAGTGAGGCGGGTGGTATCTGATGAGGTACGGTTTGATCAAAGGACGGCCGAGATGGGTGACAAATTTCTGAGAAGGGGTTATCCTCACAGGTTAATCGGACGATTGACACAGAAGGTACGGACGGTTAATCGGACTGAGACGCTACGCATAAACACAAGAGAGAATGACAGTCATCGTATCCCGTTTGTCTCTACTTTTGGTGCCCACAGTGACGTGATAGCGAGAATCATACGTAAAGAATGGCATATTCTACAGAGGGGCTTACCGATGGTTAAGGAATTTGGAGAGGCGCCCATGATGGCATACAAAAGGGGTAGGATTTTACGTGACAGACTGGTGAAGACTGAGGTGATGAATCCCATTGATGATGGACAGAGATATCTGTCCCGAGAAAATGGGGTGTTACCCATGTCTCGGGTGCTGTAATTGTGGAAACATGGTGAAGGGTGATACCTTCGCCCATCCCTACAGTGGTAAACAGTATAAAATCAGGGATTTCTTCACCTGTCGGTCCCGTGACATTGTTTATATGATCACATGTCCCTGTGGCCTCATTTATGTAGGTGAGACCACCATGGAGGCGCGTGAACGGATTAATTCCCATAAAAGCAACATAAGGAGGGGATTGCTAGACAAACCGGTAGCTAGGCACTTTGTAGACTATGCTCATTCAGTGAACCAATTGAGGTTCCGCATCATTGACTCGGTGGGACAACTGAGACGTGGGGTGATAAAAACCGTATATTACGTAAGAAAGAGCTCAGATGGATCTTTGAGTTGAGAGCGCTCCAACCCTATGGGATGAACATAGAATTCAATGTTATTAATGTCTAAGTATATGTGAATGATACAGTCTGTTTCCTCATGATTATGTTTTTAATGTGGTTTTTATTGGACACATCACTGTCACTTATGCTAGAATTTTCTATATATGTTCACTGATGACACATCCACTGATGGACCCTTAACGGTCCTATTGTTTATCTCACTAGAACCCATATTACATATCTATTGCAGAGTTCTATGTTGCTGTGGCAGGTTCCATTGTAATGGACTTGACATCCAGGGCGCAGTCACACTGGGGCCATAAGAGCCGGCCATCATGTGATCATATTGACGAGTGTGTCTATGATCGCATGAGTGGGGTAATGGCCTTTGTTGTGGTGATGGTTTCCATGGCAGTAGTTCCGATGGTAGGAGCGCAGCAGTGGTGAGGGCGGAAGTGCCGGCTATCACGTGATCGCAATGACGAGTGAGTCAGCGATCACGTGAGCGGGCAGTAACCTCTGAACTCTAGCGGACATGCGCAGTGGATACTGATAGACGCGCTGGATGCCGAGTGTAACCGTACATGGATACCACCTGAGAAGAGCGGTATGTGTTCTATGACATAGTAGTTTGCACATATGTCTGAATAGATTATGCAAAGAGGGGCTAATGTGGGACTTAACAGCATTGGTCATGTTTTGTTTTAAGGGGTGGGGACTTTGATATTTATAGCCACTATTTCATAGTCACATTGAGCTTGATAAAGGCTAGCAGATAGCCGAAACGTAGCTGCTTTTGTACTTGCACAAACGATTGGGATTGCGATCCTGAATAAAGGAAATTCACCGTGGATGCTGCCTGCAATTTGAATTTGTTACATTACCTTTATTGGGGGAGTGTGAGAGAGAGATAAAAGAATAGAAAGAGAGGGTCTGCCTGTCACATGATCTGTTATTTATTATTTTTCCATGTTTAAAGGTCTGTGCATGGGCAGAGTGGAGGAATGGATCCGTTAATGCGTCAATTTTCAATGACGGATCCGCCCTTAATACATTTCAATGGAAATTAATGGCGGATCCGTCATTCCGTCAAGTGTTTCCGCTTTTTTGGACGGAGATAAAAATACAACATGCTGCGCTTTTATCTGCGTCTAAAAACGTGAAAGGACTGAACTGAAGACAAATTGATGCAAACTGAATGGATTGCTTTTCATTCAGAATGCATTAGTATAAAACTGATCAGTTTTTTCCGTTATTGAGCCCCGAGGACAGAACTCAATGATGAAAAAGAATAACGCTAGTGTAAAAGTACCCTTAGGCTAGTGACTGGCTGCATTTAACAGATTTATGCCTCATGCACATGGCCGTTGTTGTGGTCCGCGTCCCAGCCGCATATTTTGCGGCTCGGGCGCGGACCCATTCACTTCAATGGAGCCGCAAAAGATGCGGACAGCTGTCAGCATCCGTTGCTCCATTCCGTGCCCCCGCAAAAAAATTAGAGCATGTCCTATTCTTGTCCGTTTTGCGGACAAGAATAGGCATTTCTATAATGGGCCGCGTTCCGTTCCGCAAATTGCGGAACAGAACGCAGAGCAGCTGCCTTGTTTTGCGGATCCGCGATTTGCGGACCGCAAAACACTAACGGCCGTGTGCATGAGGCCTTAGTCAGTAACATCACTGCTGCTGCTCCAGAAACAAAGGCCGGGATCTGGAGCAGTATCAAGGAAATGGAGGAGGATTAAGTAGGTACAGCACTTTTTTTTTTATTTATTTTTTTTATTTAAGAGCATTCCCAGATGTTGGGAGAAAGAAGGGTTGAATTGAGGAAGACTGGCAGTAGTTTATTCCCTCTCCCCAATGACAAAATGTGTTTTTTGTGGAGTTAGAAAATGTTAAAGTTAGGGGCCTCTGTTCCAAGCTGACCTTACTTGTGCACAAATTTAAAATTACAAGTTACATGGACGGACAGATCATGATCAAGATTATGTTATGATTTCAGAATGATTTAGCAAAAATGTTTATCTTCTATCTTAAGAATATCTGCATTAGTATTCATTAGTAGTTCAACCCTCATAAAATATATAATGTTTTTCCTCTCTTTGGTTTTGCATTGGAAGGTTCAGGGGGACTCAGGAATCCTAGGAGCTTAAATGGAGAGACAGTGGCACATGTGCACCACCAGTCTGTGGAAACAGCCAGACGCACTGTGCTGTCCATTCTAATGATCAATAGGATCCTGGTCCTTTATCTTTCTTCCTCTGCATTAATCCCAATTAGTCTTGGGTAGAATATGATTAAAATGGAATAATCTTCTAGTTTTACAAGTAATTGTATTGCTGATAATATACAGAGGTTAAAAAATGGAAGAAGATAGTTCAGCCGTTGTGAATGGTCAATCAACTTTACCAGCAAGCTTTTCAGCTTCCAATGAGTGCAACTGACTGACAGAGAGGACTAAACACTGCAAAATTTCCTTTAGTATTTAGCCCCTGTCCAACTCTAACTCTCACTAGTTTAAATGTTTCTTCAAATAATTTTAATGGTATTTAATTAATTATTATTTTTGTAAAAAATCTTCTTGGCTTATTTCTAACACACATAGAAAGGGTTGAAAATTGAAAGGGGTTCTTCAGGATTTTGGCCTATCCTCAGGTTCAACTAAAGGCCAATCGTCTGTTTGAGGAAGCCCAGGTACTCACCGGATCTCAGGTGAGTGCCATAGCCTCCTCACAGCTTAGCAAGCACAGTGCCGTCCTTTGGAAAGTGGCTTTGCTTAGTATTGCAGCTTAGCACCTTCCCTTGGATGAACAATGAAAGGGATCTCACATGACCGAGTTAGAGGCCTAAGCTTCTCTTCATACAGCTGATGAGATATTGATATAGGACAGGGATGCTCAACCTGTGGCCCTCCAGATGTTGCAAAACTACAACTCCCAGCATTCCCGGACAGCCTACAGCTATCAGCCGCAGGTTGAGCATCACTGATATAGGATATCGAAATCCCAGAGAAATGCTTTAATTCTTGCAGCAATGAAATGTAACTAAAATGGAATGTTTCAAATGTACTCAGATTAGAATATACTTTGTTATATTGTTACCAAGACTATATCAACAATTATATAATACTAGGGATACCGCATTATAGCGTTTATATGTAGTTAGAATAATAGGGGAGTGGCCGGGGCACGAGGCAGCACATTGAAGAAGCGGATTATTCACAGCGTGAAACCCTGCATCAGCGCTCAGTAAGAACGAGCTGGTACAGCAATCGCACCTTATTACAGGTAAAATCAAGCATAAATCAGCCGGGTACACTGACATTAGCCAGTTAATAGTATAGGGGATAACACACTAGTATAGTCCCCTCTCCACTCCCCTACTATTCTAACTACATATAAAGGCTAGAGCGCAGTATCCCTAGTATTATATACAGTGTTTAAGTGCAGCAGTTGTTGCGGTTCTGCTGCGATACCGCTGCCAAAAGGAAGTGAAACATACAAAGAGCTCCACTGAAGCAATATAAGTATATTGCGCTATATTAACAATTAGTGGTGGGAAAAATCAAAGTATATTTTAGAAAATTTTTGGATATGAAACAATTCTACAGACATATAAATTTTGGCCATTTGTGTTTTATTATTTATTAGATTTTATCTAATAAAAATACATTTAATACATATGGAAAACTAGATGCAAATTTAATAAGTAATATTTGAGTTTTATAGTTGCCCAGTCCAAAGTAAAAATCAGATAAGGTAAATTGTAGAACTTCTTTTACTGAAAATATAGAGGCAATAATAGCATGAGGAAGGCCAATTATAATGTCACTCTATAACTGACTGAAGCTATATAATTTACTGTACTTGCTATCTTTGTCAAGTTATAATTTTCAACCTCCATCATCAAAGTCTGTATTGTTAGAAAGAAACAATGCAGATTAGTAAAATGAAGTGAAAAGCAATTACCTAGTATCATTTATGAAGTACTGTGAGTCTCAATTTGCATCTTGAGGAGGATGTCAGATAATGTGTAAATAAAGCTAAATCCCTGTATAATGAAAAGTTCTCCAACTACCTATTACAGTATACCGTACCCTTATGGGCCAGTATGAAAATTGTGTTTAATGTTTTGGTATATTTAATGGGGTTGTCTAGATTCAGAGTGAACCCAGACATATCCCCATCTTCACCCCTCCGGCCCCCCTAATATCGGAGCATTTCCTTTTACATGGCAAGGGCTTCCGCCATGCAGTGTTCCCAGTGACATCACTGGCTCTAATGGATGGGCGCTGTCCTATCCATTTTACAGGGGATAACTCTGAACCAGGACAACCCCTTTAAATCCTTATGTATATGGTACTTAGGCCATAAAGCCCCATCCTTGTGCCTCCATACTGTGCCCCATTAGGTGCCATATTTATTTAACTATTCCCTGCTAGATGGAATATCTCTGTGTATTTGCCTACCAATATAGCACTCCAGTTGTAGAATATAGGCTCTGTGCACTTATATAGATACCTTATTTTGTCTCCATACAAACAATGTCACAATACAGCAGTGTGCATGAGATGTAATGGGTATATGTATGTGCAATCTAAACATGTGTGTAATGTTTTTGTATCATGCATATACATATATGTATATGGCTTCTGTAAATAGAATGTCGCTTTTTAAAAGTGTTTAAAATGTCATTATTTATACATACAACAGCATTATGTATACGGTATACGCAGTACATGGCAGTGTTATTTATGCATATAGTTTATGACTACAGGACTTATACACTGTATCTACTGTGTTTTACCACATAACTTATGTACAATACAATTTATACACCTTATTACAATATATGTCATTTGTAAATGCTGATTTTGACATATTTATTTATATTACTTATTTTAATTGCTAATTAGAGTTAAGCAAACACCTGGAAGTTCGGGTTCGCCAGGTTCGGCCTAACTCCGTTGCAAAGTTCGAGTTCGGGACCCAAACTTGACCCGAAGTTGACCCTGAACCCGAAACCCATTGAAGCTAATGGGGACCCGAACTTTGGTGCACTAAAATGGCCCCAAAGAAGTAATGAAAAGGGCTAGAGGACTGCAAAAGTGGGTAAGAGCATGGCAAGTGCCCTGCAAACAAATGTGGATAGGGAAATGACTTAAAATAAAATAAATAAAAATTAAAAACAATAATCTTGAACTAGGAGGAGGAGGTCCAAATGGAGTTGGAGGTTGAGGAGGTGGTGGACGTGGCGGTGTGGAAGCAGCAGTGGAGGAGGTAGCCAACACTTTTTTTTGGGGGTAGACAACAAAACATTGTGGAATATATGAAATAAAACAAAGAGAAAGTGTGCTGGAGTATAACAATGACTGTGTGAGGCTGGTATACATGTCTATTCTACACAAGGTATGGACAAGCCCTGTTGGATCCATACCTGGTTCATTTTAATTAACGTGAGCTTGTCCACATTGGCTGTGGACAGGCGGCTGTACTTGTCTGTGATAAGGCCCCCTGCCGTGCTAAATACACGTTCAGACAATACACTGGCTGCAGGGCAGGCCAGCACCTCCAAGGTGTAAAGGGCAAGCTCAGGCCATGTGCCCAATTTGGAGACCCAGAAGTTGAATGGGGCAGACCCATCAGTCAGAACGTGTAGGCGTGTGCACACATTCTGGTCCACCATGTTGCTGAAATGCTGCCTCCTGCTTAGACGCTGCATATCAGCTTATGGTGTTGTTTGTTGTGGCGTGGTATGCCCTGGCTGTGTTGGTGCCTTCTTCCTCCTCCTCTGCCTTTGCCTTGTGCTTCCACTGAGCCCCCACTGTCAGGTGGGAATGCCATCAGCTGCACATCTACCAGCGTGCGCTTGTAGTCGTGCATCTTCTGATCACACTGCAGTGAGGGAATTAAGGATGGCATTATGTCCTTGAAATGAGGATCCAGCAGGGTGGCCACCCAGTAATGAGCACAAGTTGTGGGCAACTCGGCAGTCGTTGTGCAGGCACTGCAACATGTAGTCGCTCATGTGTGCCAGGCTGCCTAGAGGCAACGACAAGCTGTCTTCTGTGGGAGGTGTATCATCTGTGTCCTCGGTATCCCACCAGCCACGCTGCAGTGATGGCCCTGATCTGCTTTTGAGGTCCATATGGAGGAGGAACATGGTCCATGAGGAGGAACACGGTTCCTCTTCATCCTCATCCTCCTCTTCATCCTCCAGAACTGTGCCCTGGCTGGACAATTGTGTATCTGGCCTATGTTGGTGCAGGAACCCACCTGTAATATTTGTATCCACCGGAACAAAGAAGTTACGGCTTAAAACGAACATTGATAGTGCTGGATTCTTCTTTCCTTTTGGTATATGCTACATACAAGGTCTTACCTTATAATCCGTGCACAGGAGGAGCCCGACGGCTGGTCATTTGTAAAGCAGGTGAGCTGGATCCACTCTCTTTCTTATGCAGGAACCCACCCTCTGAGCCACTTGTGAATCACTGGCATGAAATTATCCCTCTTCATCCTCCTCTTCCTCCTGTGCCACATCCTCTTCAATCATCGCCCGAAGCGTTTTTTCAAGGAGACATAGAAGTGGGATAGTAACGTTGAGAACGGCATCAACGGCACTGGCCATGTTGGTGGAGTAGTTGAAACAAGGCACACAGGTCTCTCATAGAGGCCCACAAAGTGGCGGTTAAGTGGTGGTGTTCTGCAGAGTGACTCACCAGCAGCTTACACTCCACTATCGCATGCTGCTGCTCGCACAGTCTCTCCAGCATGTGCAAGGTGGAGTTCCACCTTGTGGGCACGTCGCATATGAGGCGGTGAGTGGGAAGACCGAAGTTACGATGCAGCGCAGACAGTTGAGCAGCAGCAGGCTGAGAACGCCAGAAACGCACACAGATGGCCCACACTTTCTGCAGCAGCTCTGACATATCGGGGTAGTTTTTCAGGAATTTCTGCACTACCAAATTCAGCACATGCTTCAGGCAAGGGATGTGCATCAAACCGGCTAGGCCCTGAGCTGCTACCAGATTTTGCCCATTATCGCACACCACCATGCCGGGCTTGAGGCTCAGTGGCACCAACCAATCATCGGTCTGTTGTTCCATGCCTGTCCACAGCTCCTCTGCGATGTGGGGTTTGTCCCCCAAACAGATAAGTTTCAAAATTGGCTGCTGTCATTTTCCCCTGGCTGTGCTGAAGTTGGTGGTGAAGGTGATACGCTGACCGGAATAGGAGGTGTTAGAGGAGCAAGAGAAGTAGGATGAGGAGGTAACAGGAGGCAAAGAGAAATGTCCTGCAATCCTCGGTGGTAGAAGTATATGCGCCAAACAGCTATCCACCTCAGGCCCAGGCACCACTACATTTACCCAGTGTGCTGTTAGGGAGATATATCGTCCCTGCCCCTGTTTACTGGTCTGCGTATCGGTAGTTATGTGGACTTTGCCACAGATGGCGTTGCACAGTGCACACCTGATTTTTTCCCCCACTTGTTTGTGCAGGTGAGGGATGGCTCGCCTGGAAAAGTAGTGGCGGCTGCAAACGACGTACTGTGGGACAGCGAACGCCATAAGGTTTTTAAAAGTCTCCGTCTCCACCAGACGGAATGACAGCATTTCAAAGGCCAGGAATTTTGAAATGCTGGCATTCAGGGCCAGGGATGGCGGGTGGGTAGGGGGGTACTTCCTCTTCGCTCCATTGTTTGAAGATAGACAGCTGAACGCTGCCATGGGACATTGCGGTGCTGCTTGTTTAAGGTGACAGACTTGATGGTGTTGCTGACACATCTTCTGTTAGCGGGGTGGCCAGTACCACTGTCACTCCAGAGGTGGAGGAAGAGGCCGAGACTGCAGCAGAAGAGGGAGCAGGAGGAGCCTTGAGACCTTTCTTGGTTTTGGAGGTGTTTACTCCCCTGCAGCTCTTGCTTTGCACTTAGATGCCTGGTCATGCAGGTTGTGCTCAGGTTTAGAACATTTATGTTTCGCTTCAGGGTCTGATTGAGCAGCGTGCAAACCACTCGTGTCTTGTCATCTGCACATTGTCTGAAGAATTGCCACGCCAGGGAACTCTTTGGAGCTGGCTTTGTTGTGCTCGGTCCCTGGGTGCGGGGGGCAGTAGCAGGCGTACTGTCTAGGGGATGGCCGCTCTTCTTTTGCACCCTGCTCCCTCTTTTGCTGTGCTAGTGGCTCTGTGCGACCACCTCCTTTCCCTACGAACTGCACAGGTCACTCGCATGACCTTGATTCCATGTGGGGTCTAGGACCTCATCGTTCTCCACATTATCTTCCACCCAGTCTTTACCCCTGCCCTCCTTGTCGGTTTGCACTTTGCAGAAAGCCGCAGCAGTTGGCACCTGTGTTTCGTCATCATCAGCAGATACGTGCTGCGGTGGACTTCCCATGTCCTCATCCTCAAACATAAGTGGTTGGGCATCGGTGCACTCAATCTCTTCCATTTCTGGGGCAGGGCTAGGTGGATGGCCCTGGGAAACCCTGCCAGCAGAATCATCAAAAAGCATAGGAGACTGCTGCATGACTTGGGGCTCAGACTGCTTGGCTGATTTGCATAGGGGTGAGGTGCTAGATAGATGCCCATGGTCTGTAGGTGCCAACTCTGAGCTTTCAGCAGTGGACCAGGTGGGAGACAATGTGAAGGTACTGGAGGCACTGTCAGCCACCCAATCTACTAGCGACTGTACTTGTTCTGGCCTCACCATTCGTAAAGCGGCATTCGGGCCTACTAAATAACGCTGAAGGCTCTGTCGTCTACGCGCACCTGAGGAAGGTGGTTCATTTGGGCGTGTAGCTGGCACAGATCGACCATGTCCTCTTCCTCCAACAGGAGCTTCACCAACACCAGCAGCACCACGACCAGGGCCTTGTCCCTTATTTGACGTTCTCCTTATTATTTGCGTTTACCCAACAAACTAACAGATGGTTTATCTTAGGTGAAAATTTTACTGCCAATACTAAACAATTAAGTTCACTAACAGTAAGGCAGTGCCGGTCTCATGAATAGAATAAATTTATTTATGTCACACAATTCAATACAATTATTTGACTATCAGAAAAAAATTTAATTTTTCAACCAACAATGTAAAAGCCAAAGTTAATGATTTTATTGGACTGTAAGAAATGCAGCGTAGACCGCTAATGTGCTATCTAGCACAAAAACTGTATTTTTTGCAAACAACTATGTAAATGCAGTATGTTACAGTTTTATTGGAATATCAGAAATGCAGCGTAGGCCGCTAATGTGCTATCTAGCACAAAAACTGTATTTCTTTCAAACAACTATGTAAATGCAGTATGTTACTTTTTTTGGGAATATCAGAAATGCAACGTAGGCCGCTAATGTGCTATCTAGAACAAAAACTGTGTTATTTGCAAACAACTCCCGTATTTTCCGGCGTATAAGACGACTACGCGTATAAGACAACCCCCACTTTTTCAATTTAAAATATAGTGTTTGGGCTATACTCGTCGTATAAGACTACCCCTATTCCAAGCTCCTCCTGCTTCCCCTTGCCTTCCCTCAAAATCGCCAATCCAACCCAGTATACAACCAGACAATCATAGCAAGCGATGTACTGTACCTTTATTTTCTGTGCACACTTCATAAAAAGCCTGCTTGAATTGGGTGTGTCAGCTATCCCTGCCTGCCCAGCCCTCCCTGTCTCTAAGACGATCTTTTCCAATCTAGGGAACTGACCATTGCAGCAAGGGCTTAAGTAGTGTCCTGGCTGCCATGGTTACCGATCGGAGCCCAGCAATACAAAATATACTGGACTGTTGTTAACCCCACCTGTGGTTTACCGTATTTATTGCAAAAAAACGATTTTATAGATATACAAATTACCAGTACCGGTATCTTTCTGCCCAAGGGGCTGTCGCCGTTTTGTGCCCAGCCGCGCCCCGAATCCTGGATCCCAGCCCCGCCCCTCTTAGTTTATTCACTGCACTTAGGTTTTTTTATCTTCTGAAGCCGCTCATAATCTCACGAGTGCTCCAACTAACTGCGCATGTGAGATTACGAGCGGCTTCAGAAGATAAAAACAGAAGTGCAGTGAATAAATTAAGAGAGGGGCGACGCTGGGATCAAGGATTCGGGGCATTAGCTAGGCCAGTGTTCTGTGTCCACTCCAGTCCTCAAAGACTCATCGGCCTCTTTCACACGAGAGTGTCCGGATTAGACCCTATTCACACGTCTGTAGTGTGTTGCAGATCTGCAAATTGGGGATCCGCAACACACCATGCCGGCACTCCCCATAGAGATGCCTATTCTTGTCCGCAGACAGCGGACAAGAATAGGACATGCTCTATCTTCTGCGGAGCCGCAAATGCGGAAGCAGAGAGCATGTAGGCCTTAGGTCCAGATGCATTGCGGATGCGTTCAGTAAAAACTGTGTGGTTTCACAGGCAAAGCCATTCAGTTTTGCCTGCGATTGCGTTCAGTGTTCAGTTTTTTCCGCCTGGGTTCAATGCGTTTTGATGCGTTTTTCACGCGCGTGATAAAAAACTAAAGGTTTACAAACAATCTCCTAGCAACCATCTGTGAAAAATGCAACGCACCCGCACTTGCTTGCGGATGCAATGCGTATTACACGCAGCCCTATTCACTTCTATGGGACTAGGGCTGCGTGAAAAACGCAAAATATAGAACATGCTGCGATTTTCACACAACGCACAAGTGATGCGTGAAAAAAAACGCTCATGTACACAGACCCATTGAAATGAATGGGTCAGGATTCAGTGCGGATGCTATGCGTTCACGTCACGCATTGTACCCGCGCGTAAAACTCGCTCGTGTGAAAGGGGCCATTTGCTGTAAGGACAGCGCCCTGACAGCACCCCAAAAGCCCTCTTTAGGGCTGGTACATCAGTCTGCTTTTATTTATTTTTTCTATATATATATATTGCAGTTGCCCGCAGATAAAAAAAGTCATTTAATTTTTACCCTTTAATATAATTGCAGTTGCCTTCCAGTGTGTATCAGGCCCACAGACTTTACTGTGCCCACTGCCCACCACTCATATAAGGTGTTACAGTACATTGCATGGCGCACGCGCAGTGACCTGCAATTCAAACGAAGCGGACCGAGCATGGGTCTTTTTCCATCTCCCGATCCCAAAAATCTATTTACTACACTGGCCCTAGCCCTGATAAGGGACAAAACAGAGATACAACTAATAGGAATAGTACTTAGTTAACACTAGTTGCATTGGTGGCAAATTCAATTGCAAGTGCTCAAAATTAGAAAAAAGTAGACAGAGCAAGCTTTTTTCTCTATCTCGCCATGCAAGGATTCAATTTAATACACGTCCCCTGATAGGGGACTTAACAAAGATTAAAATGGTAAGAATAGTAGTTCACACTATTTGTATTGGTGGCACAGTCCATTGCGTGGCGCACGAGCAGTGCCCCAAATTGGAAGTAAGAGGACCGACCATGTTTTTCCATCTCCCGGTTCCTAAAATCTATTCCGTACACCGGCCCCTGATAGTGGACAAAACCGAGATTAAACTGGTAAGAACAGATTTTTTTTATTTAAAAAAAAGAGGACAGCCTCTGCGGAGCTGGGTATTTTTTGGCCGCGTTACTGAACGCTCATGCACAATGGCTGTAGGCTCATGTGTCCTTTTGCGGAGGTGACAAACCTGGTCAGTCAAACCCAGGGCAACATCATCGATCTCATCCCATATGCGTTTTTTTCTGGAGCGTGCCCTGCTAAGAGTGCTGGATCTGGCCGTAGATGAGCATGGAGAGGAAGAGTTGTGGTCACCATCACCACCAGAAGCAGCCTTGTTGTCGTTGATTGCTGGACCTGCGGGAACGCAGAGAGAGAAGTCTGAAGAAGAGGAGTCAGAGGAGGAAGGTGTCTTTGAGAAGGTGGAAGACCAACCAAAGCAGGCGTCCCAGGGGGCTTGTTGTCACCTTTCGGGGACCCTTGGTGTTGTACATGGCTGGGTGGAGGAAGAGACCTTCAATGACGTTAGTGAGGACAAGGAACGGGACATGGCTAGCTTGGTATCCACCCTTGTGAAAATAGGGAGTTTGCGGTTGTACAAATGGACTGTTTGCGGTTGTTTACGGTGCGTTAAACGGGAAGTTTGGTCTCTCAGAGTTTGGTCTGTC
>CM065591.1:130285893-130311391 GCA_033119425.1 Bufotes viridis
CTCTCCACCTCGGCTTGGCACAAGCCATCAGTTCTCTGAAAGGTGCAGAGTCCATTACTTGGAAAGGGAGGGACTAAAGCACCAGCAACTTGGACAGGAGCACATTCAGTTTTTGCGCCATTGGATGCCTGCACGCATACTGTTGTCTCTTGGCAATTGGGGATTGTTTGCTGATGGAATGACTGATGAAGAGTAGGAGCAGGAGCATCTGGACCAGTAGAAGATGGGATTGATAGACCGCTCCCTCTGGCTGAGGTGGTGGAGCCTTGACTGGCTGAAACTGGGTGCGTGCCACTGGGTGAAGTAGCGGTAGCTGCGGCAGGATGGACCACCACATCGGAGCCAAGGTTCTCACAGGCCACTTTATTGTGATACATACAGTATGTTGGTGCAGGGCCATGGTGCCAACATTGGCACCCTGGCCACGCTTCACCTTCTGCCCACATATTCTACATATGGCCATGTTGACCTCCTCCAGCAGCTTCACAAAACAACTGCCATACTGCTGAGTACCTTATTTTCCCCTAACACTACTCACTGGCTGCTAATGCTGCTGCTCCCATGAACCTTTGCACCACTCCTTTCCAGTCAGGTAGGCTGATTCAAAGAAGGTGGTCTACCCTGTGTCCATTTGGCTCCGGACCTCCCACTGTTGCTGCCACCCTGCTGACTCCTGGCTATGCTAGCGACTTGCTTGCTCAGCCGCTGCCTGACGGGCAAGTTGTCACTCTCTTCTCCTGATGATGACGAAGCCCCTTCTTGACCCGGCTCCGAAGTGCGATCGGCTTCATCTTTATCAAATAGTGTCTGCACATCACTGATGTCCTCCACAACGGCCTCTGGGTCAGGAGCCTGACCACTCGCAACACAAGCTCCCATGCTACTCTCCTCATCACTACTTGCCAGCCTAGCGGAGGAAGCGGTGGATGTTTATTCCTCATCTTGGCGGGGTAGTAGCTGCTGACTGTCCTCTAGTAGTGTTGAGCGCGAATATTCGAAAAGCGAATTTTTTTAGCGAATATCGGCACTTCGCTAATTCGCGAATATTTCGAATATAGCGCTATAAATTCGCTATTTCGAATATTCGTTTTTTTTTTTTTTTTTTTTAGTTTTATTTTTTTCTTTCCTACTTCCCAAAAGTAGTTCTTACCTGTCCTGAGGATTCCTGGCTTCCTGGCTGCTCTAGTCAGTGCCCGTTGCCGCTTCTGCCGACTTCCGTGCTCATGTGGAGCGTCCCCATCCATGGGAGAATCTCCATATACTAAAATGTACTGTCGGATTTGAGGAATTACGTTGAAATCGCAATGCGATTAATTCAAGTTATATTAATCGCATTACGATTACAACTTAGCACTGCTATCTTACATAGGCTAGAATTAACTAATATGGAGTATAGCTATGCACTAGCAGTGCTAAGTTGAAATCGCAATGCGAATACTTTAAGTTAAATTAATCGCATTGCGATTTCAACTTAGCACTGCTGCTATATTCCATATTCGTTAACTCGTTAATTCTAGCAAGCTGACCCATTATAAACCCAGCTCTAAGTTGAAATCGCAATGCGATTAATATAACTTGAATTAATCGCATTGCGATTTCAACGTAATTACTCAAATCCGACAGTACATTTTAGTATATGGAGACGTTCCCATGGTGATGGGGACGCTCCATGAGCACAGAAGTTATGGTTGGCTTGGTAGAATTAGCGAATAGCTAATATGACGAATGTATTCGCCATATTCCTCAAAACGAAGATAACGAAGCATTCTACATCTTCGCTTTAGCTACCTATTCGCCTCGCCATCGTCAACTTCGCTATTCGCTACTTCTAGCAATCAAATAGGAAGGTTGACTTACCAGACAGCTGTGTTAAATTCGCTATGCGATTTTTTTTTTTTTAATACAATAATTATATTACTTGATAAAATTATTATAAGTATTCTATTTATTAAATAAATAAATAAATAAAAATTGCATAGCGAATTTAACACAGCTGTCTCTATAGTCAACCTTCCTATTTGATTGCTAGAATTAGCTAGGTTGACTGAATAGGTAGCTAAAACGAAGATGTAGAATACTGCTATCTTCGTTTTGAGGAATAGACGAATACATTCGTCATATCTCGTCATCCTCGCTAATTCTAGATATGAAACCAATAGGAAAGTAGCCTTAAGTACAAATCGCAATATGCGATTATTTAAATCGCATGTTAATCGCGATAACTAGAAAAAATGACGAATATTCGATTTCGACGAATATGAAACGAATATTCATTCGAATATTCGCGAATTATCTTCGAAATCGAATATGGCACCTGCCGCTCATCACTATCCTCTAGTAGCTCTTCCTCGCTGAAAAGTGAAACTGTACCCACTGCATGTAGTACTTCTCGCGGAGAGGGAACAGAAAAGGCCAGAGGCAGGTTGAGGACAGGTGAGGGCACAGGGCCTGTTCCTGGGCCATACCAACTAAGGGTTGTGTCTGACGAACACACCGACTGTTGACTGGGGGTGTCTGATGTCCCTTGGGATGATGTAGATGACCGAGTTGACCAATCAAGCAGCGCTGGGTTGCTGGTCACGACCGGTAGATGACACCAGGAGCTTCGGCCACTCGCTGTGACTACTACTGCCATGACCCCTTACTCTGCTACGACGTCTGCTTGCGCCAGAAACATTCAGGCCTCTGCCACTCCTCTGTGCATGGCCTGGCACTTCTCTGTCTGACATACTTGTAGCTGAACTAAACAAATTAAACGGAAATTTAAAAACCCCTAAAAGCGACCAATATATTTTTCTTTTTTTTACTGAAATAGGCCACTGAATGCTTTCACCACAATTAACTGCGGGAATGCACTGAGAATATAGTTTTCTTGTTGTACTAAAATACGACCCTATTCTCTTTGACCAGAAAAAAATTAAGTGTACTGCGTATATATATTTATTGAAGTAATAATAATAATAATCCCTATACGCTTTCAACAGAAATCACTGCAGCAGTGCACTGAGAATATATGCGTATATATATATATATATATATATATATATATATATATACGTACAGTATATATTTTTCTTGTAGTACTGAAATGCGACCCTATACTTTTTCACCAAAAATAACTGCAAAAGTGTAGTGCGTATCTATTTTTCTTTTGTGAATGAAATACGCCCCTATACACAACAGAATTCACTGCAGCAATGCAGTGAGTTTATATATATATATATATATATATATATATGTATATATTTCTTTTTTTATTGTAATAGGCCCCTATACCATTTCACCAAAAATAACTGCAGAAGTGACCCGAGAATATATATTTCTTGTTGGACAGAAAAAGGCCACTATACGCTTTCACCAGAATCCAATTAAAGAATGAAGTGAGTATATATTTTTCTCATAGAACTGAAATACGACCCTATACGCTTTCTCCAGAAATAACTGCAACAGTGCAGTACATATTTTTCATGTATTACTATACTCTTTCACCAGAAATGACAGCAAATCATTTTAGCATAAATAAAAACAAAAGTGACCTGCGTATATATTTATATTATTCACGAGATAAAAGCCACTAAAGGCTTTTCAACATATCACTTGCACCCCAATAACTAATTGCTGGAATGACAGAGCTGTATTATAAGACTATATGGATCCCCAAGTAATGTTTCCCTGCACTTGTAAATCGTTTTGTTTTTTTTTTCAAAATGAGGATTTTCCTTTGACTCTCCCTAGCATCTGCACATGTCTCTCCCTGCCTGTGAAATGATTCCCCTCACTATCCTTTCCCTGCACTAGTAAATCGCTTCTTTACTTCTTTTTTTTTAACAATTAGTTTTTCTTTCACTCTCCCTATAGCCTGCATACACCTCTGTCCCTGAACAAAGTACGATTGTGAATAGCAGAATCTAAGATGGCCGCCGTATTTATAGGGCTGTGACATCACCGAGCTGGCTGCTGATTGGCTGCATACATGGCATTATGGGTCCTCCTGCCTTCCCAGAGTTCCCTGTCCCATGTCCTCTCACATGTACCCGCCATTTAAGCCACCATTGTAGCCGCCATGTTAGGAAAAATTACGATTATTTACCACAAAGTGTGAGGAAATTTGAATTCATTGTGAATCAAATTTTTCCTGAAATTTAAACGAATTCCACTTCGTCAGCTTCGATTCAGCTCATCTCTAACAGTGTTATAAGATTTTTAAAAAATGTAGAAAGTGGCTTGGGGGAACAAGCATCCAAAAATAATATGCCCTGGCAGGATCAGAATGCCTGTCCATATGACACGAAGTGTTTATTGTCAGAAGGAAAAGTGACTCATTATAAACAGGCAGCATTGTGATGGAGTCAGCAGCAGCAGCCGCCGTGCAAAACATTATGATTTGCAGGTTGCAGTAGTCACATGATGGTGGTGGTGGCATGATGGACGCAGCCGCCTTACTGAAGATGGTGGTTGGCAGGTGGCAGCAGTGGCGTGATGGTAGTGGTGACATGATGGAGGCAGACAGCAAAAGTGAAAAGATGGGGCACCGCCTTAGCCAAAGAAGTGTGAAAATCCTTCAGAATCCAGGCTTGGTTCATTTTGACAAAAGTGATGTTTTGGACACTGTTGGAGGACAACTTGGTCCATTTGTGTGTCACCAGACCCTCCACAGAGCATAAAATTATCTCCGAGGGGACACTAGAGGCTGAGCAAGAAAGAGAGTGTGCTGTTCCAGTATCCATAGGGTTAGAGAACAGAGTATTCACCAGAGACTGGCCAAAGTATAGGTAGGCCTGAATCTGGGCATTAAGGTGTTAGCTGTTGGCTTCCTGACTGGCCTCAGCCTGGCGTGGCACTTGGAAAAACTGAGGGTGGCAGAGAGGGGCCTCCTTTCAGACTCACTGGCGACAGGTGCCTGCCCGCCGTAAGCTGTGGCAAGCTGCGTACACAGTGTTTCCTGGTAATAACATAATTTGTCCCGCCTTTCTGAGGAAGGAAAACATTCCCCCATTTTACTTTGATAGCAAAGGTCTAAAAGAATGGCTAGCCAGTAATCATCAGACGGCTTGATGTCAACGATATGCCTGTCACGCTATTACTCACAGATGATGTTGTGTGCTACCTTTGTATTGGTGAAGTGATCATGTATATGCTGGTTGTAATAATATTCAATACACAAAACCACTGAAAAAATGGCGTGGTGTTAAACAGGCAGTAAATGCTCAAACCCAAATGCAGTTGTGCATATATATATACAGGGGAGCAGATCCTGCACTTGTGGCCCGTTGCTAATGGCGAACCCCAGCAAAAATGCATACAATGGAGGATGCCCGCAGCGGACCACAAGTACCACAATAGATATCCTACACAAGATGGCAGTTGTGTGGATGTGATAAACAATATAACAATATAACAATAAGAATAGAACAGACAGGTGCACTCTGTGGTCTTACTAACCCTCATTCTGATGTTAAATTGAGAATTAGCCAACATATCCTACTGTGGAGGACATTTCTGAGCCCGAGCACCGCGCCAAGGTTTCTCAAGTAGTTCAGGTCCTAACACTCACCTACCTGTGCCGTATGGGCAATACCAGGGCCAGTGGGCTAAATTACAGGAGTGTAAAGGCCGGCTCGCAGCAAACTCCCCAGTCACTTCCAGCATGTCGACATGCCTGCAATGAGAGGAGAGAGAAGGCTGTTAGCCGCACCCAAGACTGGCTGATATGGCCCAGGCCTCACAGGTGCAACAAAATAGACTGAAAAAATGGCATGGTGTTAAACATGCAGGAAATGCTCACACCCAAATGAAATTGTGCATAAATAAATATAGTTAGAAATTCAACAACGTAAAAACATTATAATAGTTACAACCGTGTGCGGGACAGAAATAAATAGAAACAGATAATTGAAGCCTGACGCCTATTATCACGTTATCAGTCACTGATAAATTTGTGCGCTACTCTGTGTATTGGTGTAGTGATCACGTATATGCTGGTTGTATTGAATTGAACAACCCCCAAAAAATTGCAAACGTGTGGAGACGGATGATTAAGACCTGACGCCTTATATTACGTTATCACTCACAGATAATATTGTGTGCTACCTTCTGTATTGGAATAGTGATCACTTACATGCTAGTTTTAATAAATTCAACAAACCCCCACAAAAAATTGCAAATATGTGAAGACAGAAATAAATGGAATCTGGTGATTGAGGTCTGGAACCTAATATCAAGTTATCATTAACAGATAATTTAGTGCGCTACCCTGTGTATTGGTGTACTAATCACATAAATGCTGGTTTTAATAAATTCAACAACCCCCCAAAAAATGCAACCTTGTGACGACAGATATAAATGGAAACAGATTCAGACCTGCTGCCTAATATCACATTATTATTGTGCTCCACCCTGTGTATCGGTATAGTGATCACTTATATGCTGGTTTGAATAAATTCAATCCCCCCTCCTCCAATAAATTTGAAACTGTGTGAAGATAAAAATAGGCAAATTTTGTCTTAATTAGAGTTGAGCGAACACCTAGAAGTTCGGGTTGGCCGGGGACCGAACTTGACCCCGAACCCTATTAAAGTCAATGGGGACCCGAACTTTGGGGCACTAAAATGGCTCTAAAAAAGTAATGGAAAGTTCTAGAGGGCTGCAAAAGGAAGCAAAATGGGGGTAAGAGCTGGACAATTGCCCTGCAAACAAAAGTGGATGGGGAAATGACTTAAAATAACATAAAATACATAAATATTAAAAATAATAATCTTGAACTAGGAGGAGGAGGTCCATATTGAGTAGGAGGTTGAGGAGGTGGTGGAAGTGGTAGTGTAGGCAGAAGCGGTGGTGGGGGAGGTAGTCGCCAACAACACTGTTTTTGTCTTTGTTTTTTTTTATTTTTTATTTGGGTAGACCCCAAAACATTGGGAAATATAGAAAAGAAAACAAAGACAAAGTGCGCTGGAGTATAACAAAGGCTGGGTGAGGCCAGTATACATATTTATTCTGCACAAGGTACGGACAAGTCCTGTGGGATCCATGCCTGGTTCATCTTAAAGAACGTGAGCTTGTCTACATTGGCTGTGGACAGGCGGCTGCCTGGTACTAAACATATGTTTAGGAAATAGAACTATTTGCGTTTGATTAAGGATGAAGATGTTTTTCAGAAGTGATCATTCCATGAGCTTAATAAACACAGCCGTTACCATGGGAACGCTTGTCTATATATACTCTAGGACTCACAAACTATGACATCCCTGAGGAAGGAGCCCGCTAGGCTCTGAAACGCATAGGATGGTTTGTGTAACTTACAGGCTTCCATACCCAACGCAGTGACGTCACACGCCGGAGCACCAGTGGATTACGGACTGTGTTTGTTTCTCCTCGCGCGAGCGCGCTGCTACCGGCCGGAGCCACGCTTAGCGTTTGAGGTGAATGAAGAGCTGGACTGCTCATACTACATCCCCCGCCTGGATCAAAGAACGCACTTCTGGATTTGCTCTGCCCCATAGCAACTAAGGTAACATTGAAGCAACTTTATTTAGTGACTCTATCCAGTGTTACCATTCATTTATTTATTTACCTAGGGGTATATATTATTGTCAGTCATTACAGTATCGGCATACAATTTCCCAAAATCCGACTTTTAATAGGTCAATGAACCTTTTTTCCATTCACTGACACCTCTTACCGTTTTAGTATCAGCCGACCAATTAAAACGGCACTTTTTTTCTTTTTTTCTTTTTTCTTTTCCTTTTCTTTTTAACACACACTAGCTCAGCGCAGGTATCCACCTGGCCAACAATACAGTACATTCAACCTGATACACTGTTTATTGGTCCAGTAATTGATATTTATTAGTTATTGAAACATCCATCAGCCTTGCAGCAGACTGATTAGGGAATACCTAGCAGCAACCTCTGTGAGGGATAGTGTGAAACCCATGGGAGCGCAGGTGTAATACAATATTACACACAAAAAAAATCATGTTTTAGTGTCTTCATAGTCTGAAAATCAGTTTATTTTTTTATTTTTTGGGCAATTGTCAGGTAGCATATAATTTTTTATGGGATGAGATGATGGTTTGATTGGCACTATTTTGGGGTGCATATGACTTTTTTATTGCTTGCTATTATACTTTTTGTGATGTAAGGTGAAAAAAATTGCTTTTACACAGTTTTTTTTTTTTTTTTTTTTTTTTTGTGGTGTTCACCTGAGGGGTTAGGTCATGTGGTAATTTTATAGTGCAGGTTGAAACAAAAAATAATAATGTTTTAGTGTCTCCATATTCTGAGAGTCGTATTTACCTGAGGGATTAGGTCATGTGGTATTTTTATAGAACAGGTTCTTATGGACGCGGCGATACATAATATGTCAACTCTTTTCTTTTTTTTTTACATTTAACACAATAAAGCATTTTTGAAACAAAAAAAAAATCATGTTTTAGCCTGAGAGCCATAGTTTTTTTTATTTTTTGGGCAATTGTCTTGCGGGATGAGGTGACATTTGTTGCGGGATGAGGTGACGGTTAGATTGCTACTATTATGGGAGGCATAAGCCTTTTTGATCGCTTGGTGTTGCACTTTTAGTGATTAAAGGTGATAAAAAAAAATTGTTTATTTAGCTCAGGTTTTTTTTTGTTCTGTGTTCATTTGAGCAGTTAGGTCATGTGATATGTTTATAGAGGCGGTTGATACGGACGTGGCGATACCTAATATGTCTACTTTTCTTTTTTTCCCTATTTTTTACACATATTTTTAACTTTATTTGAGGAAAATTACATTTTTCATTTTTACATGAAACTTAATTTTTTGTGGGAAAACTTTATTTTTTAACTTTTTTTCACTTTATGTTTTGTCCCACTTTGGGACTTCAACTTTTGGAGGTATGATCCCCTTTACAATGCATTCCAATACTTCTATAGCTACACATATAGCTTCCTGCATGTGAGATCCAGGGGGTTGCATCTCACAGGCTCTCCCCCGGAAGGCAGCCACAGTGCCTAAGAAAGGCATCGGGCTGCCTTCCCTGCTATCAGGTCCCCGTCACAGCATCACTGGGACCAGATGGCAGCTCCGATCCCCGCCCGACATCGCCCGTGCCACGGTCAGTGCTGACTGCAGAACATCAAGGGTTAATTCACTGGCATTGTTGATTTCAATGATACCAGCACATGCAGCAGGGTTCGAGCTATCAGTGACTGCCGGACTCGCTGCTGATCAGGTGGGCGCAGCTCCTGCACTGCCCGATCACCATTAATTACATGTACCTCACGGGTCTTTAAGTCCCAGACAGAAATTGCGGGTTAAAAAGTTTTTCAATTATTCAATTTTCCACCCAAAAAACGAAAAAAAAAAAAAAAAGATTTCTGTTAAAATGGGGGAAAAAAATCTATGTAATGTCCCTGCAGGTACCTGCTTTTGAGGTTTGTAGCAGCTGCACTTCTATTAGAAGGCAATGCAAGGCTCAGTTCCTCACTTCTCATACCCAATTGTTATTTAAATTTCTAACCTTTGCCTTCACTCTCCCTGGTAGAAGAATACAAGCTTGATTGTGATTTTTGACTGTTCCTGACTCTCTAAGATCCTTTTTCTGGCAGACATTGTAAGACCCAACCACCCTCATTCACAGCCCAGCACAGAAGGACGTTCTGCTCATTCTGCTAGGGCACCTGCCTGCCTGCTGCAGCACTGATTGGAAAGCTCCTCCCCCCTTCCTTTCAGGGTCAATTGAGAACCTTAAAAACAGAAATTAATTGAAAATGGTGCACTACTATGGTAAATGCAATTGAAAATATTTGGCTAAGCCCTCACGTTGATATTAAAATGAGACATTCACCAATATATTCTTATATCAAGAACAAACCGGAGCCCACACGCCCCTTCAAGGTGTCTCAAAATGGACCTAGCGCTAACCTACCTATGCCATATGGACAATTTATAAAAGGTGCATAAAGTTCGACACACAGAGAGCAGCTCCCAGTTAGCTCCAGCATGAAATCACATATACAAAGGGAGGAGGGAGGAAGCTGTGAGTCCCACCTATAACTGGCTAATGTGACGCAGGCTGCCCAGGTGCACCTGAATGTTACCAATAGATCAAAATCAAGGCACATTCAAACCTGAGGTTGCCCCACCTCCAGGCATACATATACAGACAAAAATCACAGAATAAGGTGGTCTACAATTTTTTGCCTTTTAGACCACCTTATTCTGTGATTTTTTACTTGAGAACCCTTCTTCCTCCCCAGTGCATTTTTCCCGCCAATATGTGCAGTAAATTGGCGCTATGCGTCGTTTTCCTGGATTCGTCCAAAACAAATCTGAAAAGGTTCAGGTTTGTCTGTCATCCAAAAAAGTGCAAAGTTTGTAACAAACCTGGTTCGTTATGAACTAGTTCACTCATCTTTACTCTTTATTACTAAGTCCCAGGGACTTTATGTACCTCCATTAAAGTTCCTTGCTGTATTTATGAGACTTTGTAATGATTCTATTGCATGGTTTTACAGATCATTGCTAAATTTCTACTCTATTTGCTATTCCTTGTTTAGCCATGATACATATGTAAGTGAAACATTGACTTTTTGAACACAAAAATAAACTTATCTGATTTCTCATCTCCTGTTTCTTAAATCCTGAAAGAATGAATCTATGTATTGACAATTTTATAATGGAACTCAAAGAAAAGAAGCAGAAGGATGAGAAGAATGGCAAAAAAAGAAGGAAAAGGAAGTTGGCAGGGCAACTGGAATACTCACTTTTCACTCCATTCTGTGTCTCTGGCTATCTGTATCTATCAGCAACTTTCTGCTCCTTTCCAGCAGATATGGCAACTGAAGTAGTGTTTGGCCTGTCCACTGCACGCTAGGACTCCTCTGCCTTGCAGTGATCTCTGCCCATAGAGTGCACACACTTAAGAGTGCACACACACACATACAAGCTCACTCTGGCTTTTAAAGGGTTAATTCGTGTTAATGCTATTGTTAGCCTTCCCAGTATTTCATACTCCTTCTCCTATGGAAAAATAACTGAGCAATAACAAAATTAACAATAATAAGGTTATCTTGTTAGATCGTGCAAAGGTGTTTGTTATCATCTTATTATCTGTGCTTGATCTCTGCCCACTTAGATAATGACTAGAGATGAGCGAACACCTGGATGTTCGGGTTCGAGAGGTTCGGCCGAACTTCCGGAAAATGTCCGGGTTCGTGATCCGAACTCAACCCGAACTTCATCCCGAACCCGAACCCCATAGAAGTCAATGGGGACCCGAACTTTTGGGCACTAAAAAGGCTGTAAAAGACTCCCGGAAAGGGCTAGAGGGCTGCAAAAGGCAGCAAAATGTAGGTAAATCCCCTGCAAACAAATGTAGATAGGGAAATTAATTAAAATAAAATAAATAAAAATTAACCAATATCAATTGGAGAGAGGTCCCACAGCAAGGAATCATGCGTCATATCACCCACCACTGGAGAAGGCCACTCATTTATTTCGGACCAGCACCCAGACAGAGGATACAGGTCCCACAGCAAGGAATCATGCGTCATATCAACCACCACCGGAGAAGGCGACTCTCATTTATTTTGTACCAGCACCCAGACAGAGGATACAGGTCCCACAGCAAGGAATCATGCGTCATATCAACCCCCACCGGAGAAGGCCACTCTCATTTATTTTGGACCAGCACCCAGACAGAGGAGAGAGGTCCCACATCAAGGAATCATGCGTCATATCAACCACCACCGGAGAAGGCCACTCTTATGTATTTTGGACCAGCACCCAGACAGAGGAGAGAGGTCCCACATCAAGGAATCATGCGTCATATCAACCACCACCGGAGAAGGCCACTCTCATTTATTTTGGACCAGCACCCAGGCAGAGAACACAGGTCCCACAGCAAGGAATCATGCCTCATATCAACCACCACCGGAGAAGGCCACTCTCATTTTTTTTGGACCAGCACCCAGACAGAGGATACAGGTCCCACAGCAAGGAATCATGTGTCATATCAACCACCACCGGAGAAGGCCACTCTCATTTATTTTGGACCAGCACCCAGACGGAGGAGAGGGGTTTTCACAGCAGAGAATCAGGCATTTAGATCACCCACCACAGGAGTAGGCCATCATTTAATGGGACCCCGGCAACCATGTCAGATGGCACAAACATCAGTTTCACATCACTCAGCACAAGAGAAGGCCACTTTGAGAGACTTTGACCCCTGCACCCAAACGGAGGAGAGAGGTTTCACAGCAGAGAATCAGGCATTTGGATAACCCACCACAGGAGTAGGCCATCATTTATTGGGACCGCGGCAACCATGTCAGATGGCACAAACATCAGTTTCACATCACCCAACACAAGAGAAGGCCACTTTGAGAGACTTTGACCCCTGCACCCAGACGGAGGAGAGAGGTTTCACAGCAGAGAATCAGGCATTTAGATCACCCACCACAGGAGTAGGCCATCATTTAATGGGACCCCGGCAACCATGTCAGATGGCACAAACATCAGTTTAACATCACCCAGCACAAGAGAAGGCCACTTTGAGAGACTTTGACCCCTGCACCCAGACGGAGGAGAGAGGTTTCACAGCAGAGAATCAGGCATTTAGATCACCCACCACAGGAAAAGGCCATCATTTAATGGGACCCCGGCAACCATGTCAGATGGCACAAACATCAGTTTCACATCACCCAGCACAAGAGAAGACCACTTTGAGAGACTTTGACCCCTGCACCCAGACGGAGGAGAGAGGTTTCACAGCAGAGAATCAGGCATTTAGATCACCCACCACAGGAGTAGGCCATCATTTAATGGGACCCCAGCAACCATGTCAGATGGCACAAACATCAGTTTCACATCACCCAGCACAGGAGAAGGCCACTTTGAGAGACTTTGACCACTGCACCCAGATGGAGGAGAGAGGTTTCACAGCAGAGAATCAGGCATTTAGATCACCCACCACAGGAGTAGGCCATCATTTAATGGGACCCCGGCAACCATGTCAGATGGCACAAACATCAGTTTCACATCACCCAGCACAAGAGAAGGCCACTTTGAGAGACTTTGACCCCTGCACCCAGACGGAGGAGACAGGTTTCACAGCAGAGAATCAGGCATTTAGATCACCCACCACTTGAGTAGGCCACCATTTAATGGGACCCCGGCAACCATGTCAGATGGCACAAGCATCAGTTTCACGTCACCCAGCACAGGAGAAGGCGACTTTGAGAGACTTTGACCCCTGCAGCCAGACGGAGGAGAGAGGTCCCACAGCAGAGATTCAGGCATTTATATCAGCCAGCACAGGAGAAGGCCGCTTTCAGTGACTTAGGCCTTAGCACCGACACAGAGGAGACAGGTCAGATAGCACAAGCATCAGTTTTACATCAACCACCACAGGAGAAGGGCACTTTTAGAGACTTTGACCCCTGCAGCCACACGGAGGAGAGAGGTCCCACAGCAGAGATTCAGGCATTTATATCAGCCAGCACAGGAGAAGGCCGCTTTCAGTGACTTAGGCCTTAGCACCGACACAGAGGAGACAGGTCAGATAGCACAAGCATCAGTTTCACATCAACCACCACAGGAGAAGGGCACTTTTAGAGACTTTGACCCTGCACCCAGAAAGAGGAGAGAGGTCCCACAGCAGAGAATCAGGCATCATGTCAACCACCACAGGAGTAGGCCACCTTTGATTTCTTTGACCCCTGCACCCAGAAAGAGGAGAGAGGTCCTACAGCAGAGATTCAGGCATTTATATCAGCCAGCACAGGAGAAGGCCGCTTTCAGTGACTTAGGCCTTAGCACCGACACAGAGGAGACAGGTCAGATAGCACAAGCATCAGTTTTACATCAACCACCACAGGAGAATGGCACTTTTAGAGACTTTGACCCCTGCAGCCACACGGAGGAGAGAGGTCCCACAGCAGAGATTCAGGCATTTATATCAGCCAGCACAGGAGAAGGCCGCTTTCAGTGACTTAGGCCTTAGCATCCGACACAGAGGAGACAGGTCAGATAGCACAAGCATCAGTTTACATCAACCACCACAGGAGAAGGGCACTTTAGAGACTTTGACCCCTGCAGCCACACGGAGGAGAGAGGTCCCAGCAGAGATTCAGGCATTTATATCAGCCAGCACAGGAGAAGGCCGCTTTCAGTGACTTAGGCCTTAGCACCGACACAGAGGAGACAGGTCAGATAGCACAAGCATCAGTTTTACATCAACCACCACAGGAGAAGGGCACTTTTAGAGACTTTGACCCCTGCAGCCACACGAGAGAGGTCCCACAGCAGAGATTCAGGCATTTATATCAGCCAGCACAGGAGAAGGCCGGCTTTCAGTGACTTAGGCCTTAGCACCGACACAGAGGAGACAGGTCAGATAGCACAAGCATCAGTTTACATCAACCACCACAGGAGAAGGGCACTTTTAGAGACTTTGACCCCTGCAGCCAGAAACGGAGGAGAGAGGTCCCACAGCAGAGATTCAGGCATTTATATCAGCCAGCACAGGAGAAGGCCGCTTTCAGTGACTTAGGCCTTAGCACCGACACAGAGGAGACAGGTCAGATAGCACAAGCATCAGTTTTACATCAACCACCACAGGAGAAGGGCACTTTTAGAGACTTTGACCCCTGCAGCCACACGGAGGAGAGAGGTCCCACAGCAGAGATTCAGGCATTTATATCAGCCAGCACAGGAGAAGGCCGCTTTCAGTGACTTAGGCCTTAGCACCGACACAGAGGAGACAGGTCAGATAGCACAAGCATCAGTTTTACATCAACCACCACAGGAGAAGGGCACTTTTAGAGACTTTGACCCCTGCAGCCACACGGAGGAGAGAGGTCCCACAGCAGAGATTCAGGCATTTATATCAGCCAGCACAGGAGAAGGCCGCTTTCAGTGACTTAGGCCTTAGCACCGACACAGAGGAGACAGGTCAGATAGCACAAGCATCAGTTTTACATCAACCACCACAGGAGAAGGGCACTTTTAGAGACTTTGACCCCTGCAGCCACACGGAGGAGAGAGGTCCCACAGCAGAGATTCAGGCATTTATATCAGCCAGCACAGGAGAAGGCCGCTTTCAGTGACTTAGGCCTTAGCACCGACACAGAGGAGACAGGTCAGATAGCACAAGCATCAGTTTTACATCAACCACCACAGGAGAAGGGCACTTTTAGAGACTTTGACCCCTGCAGCCACACGGAGGAGAGAGGTCCCACAGCAGAGATTCAGGCATTTATATCAGCCAGCACAGGAGAAGGCCGCTTTCAGTGACTTAGGCCTTAGCACCGACACAGAGGAGACAGGTCAGATAGCACAAGCATCAGTTTTACATCAACCACCACAGGAGAAGGGCACTTTTAGAGACTTTGACCCCTGCAGCCACACGGAGGAGAGAGGTCCCACAGCAGAGATTCAGGCATTTATATCAGCCAGCACAGGAGAAGGCCGCTTTCAGTGACTTAGGCCTTAGCACCGACACAGAGGAGACAGGTCAGATAGCACAAGCATCAGTTTTACATCAACCACCTCAGGAGAAGGGCACTTTTAGAGACTTTGACCCTGCAGCCACACGGAGGAGAGAGGTCCCACAGCAGAGATTCAGGCATTTATATCAGCCAGCACAGGAGAAGGCCGCTTTCAGTGACTTAGGCCTTAGCACCGACACAGAGGAGACAGGTCAGATAGCACAAGCATCAGTTTTACATCAACCACCACAGGAGAAGGGCACTTTTAGAGACTTTGACCCCTGCAGCCACACGGAGGAGAGAGGTCCCACAGCAGAGATTCAGGCATTTATATCAGCCAGCACAGGAGAAGGCCGCTTTCAGTGACTTAGGCCTTAGCACCGACACAGAGGAGACAGGTCAGATAGCACAAGCATCAGTTTTACATCAACCACCACAGGAGAAAGGCACTTTTAGAGACTTTGACCCATGCAGCCACACGGAGGAGAGAGGTCCCACAGCAGAGAATCAGGCATCATGTCAACCACCACAGGAGTAGGCCACCTTTTGTTTCTTTGACCCCTGCACCCAGAAAGAGGAGAGAGGTCCCACAGCAGAGAATCAGGCATTTCGATCACCCACCACAGGAGAAGTCCGCTTTCAGTGACTTTGGCCCCTGCACCCACACAAAGGAGACATATCAGACAGCACAAGTATAACATTCATATCACCCAGCACAGGAGAAGGACACTTTCATGTACTTTGGCCCCGGCACCCAGACAGAGGGAAGGTTCATTCAACTCTGGGTTGCACCTCAAGATCCTACTTAATTTCAAAAATTGATTTTTCAATGAAGAAGTGGCCAGGAGTACAAGACAACATGGTTTAAGGCAGTTATTAAGGACTACTCTGCACAAGGGAGGGTCAGGTCTTGTGGGATCCATGCCTGGTTCATTTTTATAAACGTCAGCTTGTCCACGTTGGCTGCGGACAGGCGGCTGCGTTTGTCAGTAACGACGCCCCTGCCGTGCTGAATACACGTTCAGGTAAAACGCTGGCCGCCGGGCAGGCCAGCACCTCCAAGGCATAACATGCTAATTCTGGCCACGTGGACAATTTGGAAACCCAGAAGTTGAATGGGGCCGAACCATCCGTCAGTACGTGGAGTTGTGTGCAGACGTACTGTTCAACCATGTTAGTGAAATGTTGCCTCCTGCTAACACGTTCCGTATCAGGTGGTGGGTCAGTTAGCTGTGGCGTGGAGACAAAACTTTTCCACATTTCTGCCATGCTAACCCTGCCCTCAGAGGAGCTGGCCGTGACACTGCTGCGTGGGCGACCTCTAGCTCCTCCTCTGCCTTGGCCTTGGCCTTCCACCTGTTACCCTGTGACAGTTGGGAATGCTCTCAGGAGCGCGTCTACCAGTGTGCGCTTGTACTCGCGCATCTTCCTATCACGCTCCAGTGCAGGAAGTAAAGTGGGCACATTGTCTTTGTACCGTGGATCCAGCAGGGTAGCCACCCAGTAGTCAGCACATGTTAAAATGTGGGCAACTCTACTGTCGTTGCGCAGGCACTGCAGCATGTAATCGCTCATGTGTGCCAGGCTCCCCAGAGGTAAGGACAAGCTGTCCTCTGTGGGAGGCGTATCGTCATCATCCTCTGTATCCCCCCAACCACGCACCAGGGATGTGCCTGCGCTGTGCTGGGTGCCACCCCGCTGTGAACCTGCTTCATCCTCATCCTCCTCCACCTCCTCCTCATCCTCCTCGTCCTCCAGTAGTGGTCCCTGGCTGGCCACATTTGTACCTGCCCTCTGCTGTTGCAAAAAACCTCCCTCTGAGCCACTTCTAACAGACTGGCCTGAAAGTGCTAAAAATGAACCCTCATCCTCCTCTTGGACGACATCCTCTTCCATCATCGCCCTAAGCGTTTTCTCTAGGAGACACAGAATTGGTATTGTCACGCTGATAACAGTGGCATCGCCACTGGCCATGTTGGTGGCGTACTCGAAACAGCGCAACAGGGCACACAGGTCTCGCATGGAGGCCCAATCATTGGTGGTGAAGTGGTGCTGTTCCGCAGTGCGACTGACCCGTGAATGCTGCAGCTGAAACTCCACTATGGCCTGCTGCTGCTCGCACAGTCTCTCCAGCATGTGCAAGGTGGAGTTCCACCGGGTGGGCACGTCGCATATTAGGCGGTGAGCGGGAAGGCCTAAGTTCCGCTGTAGCGCTGACAGGCGAGCAGCGGCAGGATGTGAACGCCGGAAGCGCGCACAGACGGCCCGCACTTTATGCAGCAGCTCTGACATGTCTGGGTAGTTGTGAATGAACTTTTGCACCACCAAATTCAGCACATGCGCCAGGCAAGGGATGTGCGTCAAACCGGCTAGTTCCAGAGCTGCCACGAGATTTCGCCCATTATCGCACACCACCAGGCCGGGCTTGAGGCCCACCGGCAGCAACCACTGGTTGGTCTGTTGTTCAATACCCCGCCACAACTCCTGCGCGGTGTGGGGCCTGTCCCCCAAACATATGAGTTTCAGAATGGCCTGCTGACGTTTACCCCGGGCTGTGCTGAAGTTGGTGGTGAAGGTGTGTGGCTGACTGGATGAGCTGGTGGAAGCAGAGGAGGAGGAAGCCGAGTAGGAGGAGGAGGCTACAGGAGGCACAGAATGATGCCCTGTGATCCTTGGTGGTGGAAGGATGTGCGCCAAGGAACTCTCCGCCCGGGGCCCAGCCGCCACTACATTTACCCAGTGTGCAGTTAGGGAGATATAGCGTCCCTGGCCGTGCTTACTGGTCCACGTATCTGTGGTTAGGTGGACCTTGCCACAAATGGCGTTGCGCAGTGCACACTTGATTTTATCGGACACTTGCATGTGCAGGGAAGGCACGGCTGTCTTGGAGAAGTAGTGTCGGCTGGGAACCACATACTGGGGGACAGCCATGGCCATCAGCTGTTTGAAGCTGTCTGTGTCCACCAGCCGGAATGACAGCATTTCAAAGGCCAGTAGTTTAGAAATGCTGGCATTCAGGCCAAGGGCTCGAGGGTGACTAGGTGGGAATTTGCGCTTCCTCTCAAAGGTTTGAGAGATGGAGAGCTGAACGCTGCTGTGTGAAATAGTGGAGACGCTAGGTGACGGTGGCGGTGGTGGTGGTGGTGTCGGTGGCACATCCTCTGTTTGCTACTCGGCAGGAGTCAACATTCCTCTCGAGGCGGAAGCCGAGGCAGCAGCGGTAGAGGGAGCAGGGGGAGCCTGAGCGGGTTCCTTGTTTTTTTTTTTTTAAATCAGATAATTTTTATTGAAATAAAAGTATAACAGACAAATATTTTCAATAAATACAACGACAAAATCCCCAATAACCCCGAGCATTGTAGGAGATGTGCAGCAAATCTAGCATATCATTTCAATACAGTATAATGTGCAATATACAGAGTACAGTGATAGAATCACCATTGGAGACAGTGGAAGCACCGGCAGACCCTTATCACCAAATCCCCAAGTACATTATCCAGCATGGTAATTATGACCATACCAGCTGATATAAGGGAGATATCAATAAAATTTCCTCACAATGTGCCATAAATATTGTAGAAGACTGGTATGCTCAGCCCTTGTGCGTAGGAGTAATGAGACAATGGCCCACCCCAGTTCACCTGTCTTCAACTCTTAGTCATACCTTGTTAGTTACAAGTGCTCACGCACTACCTCAACATTATAGATGACCTGGGATACTCCAGCTGCCGTGATGCAAGGATAGCCATTGACTACAAACCCCAGATTTATCTATCCATGGTCCCCATATGGATTCAAATTTCGACAGGCAATTTCGTTTCAGATACGTTCCCCTCTCCAACCGTATAACCACATTCATCCTAGCCACAAATTCAGCAAAACTAGGAGGACATGACTGTATCCATTTAGCAGCGATGGTTTTCCGAGCCTGATATAGGATTCTGTTTATTTCTGTCTTAATAGGAGATTGCAGAGACTCAGAGTCAAATAGACCCAGTATGCACATTCTTGCGTCTAGTGTATAAGTAGCACAGTATATTTTGTTAACCAGATGTATTATCTCAGTCCAGTACCTATACAGAGTGTTGCATTGCCAGATCATGTGAAACAGCCCAGCGTCATCTGCCCTGCACTTTGGACATGTCGAGTCAGGGCGACACCCTTTCATTTTCAAAAAGAGCGGCGACCTGTACACTCTATGTAGTAGAAATATCTGGGATAGTCTCGCCGCCTCACTTAGTGACAGGACTGGAGTCAATGCCAACACCTCCTCCCATTGAGCATCCAAAATAGGGCCCAGATCTCTTTCCCATTTACTCTTAATTAGCAGAGGATATTTTTTCAGATTCTCCTCCTGCATTGCCCCATAGGCTCTAGAGATCGCTCCTCTGGATGACCCCCCTTCTATTAATTTGGATAGCACCTGGTGAGAGGCAAGAACAATGGGCCCTATTTTTACTTGTGCACTCAAAGCATGTCTAAGCTGTAGATATTTATAGAATTGTCTGGACTCCAATCCAAATTCTGTACATAAATGTTCAAATTGCTTTAGCAGTCCCTGAGAGTACAATTCCATATTCCACAACCCTTTGCGCTCCCAGCCTTGGAAGTCAGACAATTGAGACAACTCTTTCAGTTTAGGATTATTCCATATCGGTGACAGATCAAGTAAATCCGCCACAAGTAAAACATCTCTAGATTTAGTCCACACATTTCGCATTAATTTAAAAATTGGGAGCACCTTCACTGTCTCTGCTATATTCTTTTCCAATATCATTATTGGGGGATTACAACCAGTGACCCATTCAACCAATTCTCCGCATTTCCCGGCCTTTTCTATACTCCCCCAACCTGTAAAATGCTGTAATTGAGCTGCTAGAAAGTAAAGATACGGGTTTGGCAGAGCCAATCCTCCCATGTCCTTACCTCTTTGTAAGGTTTCATACCGGATTCTACTGTATTTGGCCCTCCATATCAGAGAACGGAAAATTTGCTGTATCTTGTAAAAGTGGTGCTGGGGCACCCAAACTGGCGAATTGTGAAGTACATATAACAGTTGTGGCATAAAAATCATTTTGATAAGATTCCCCCGACCAATCACCGATAAAGGAAGTTTATTCCATACAGTTGTTTTCATTTTAAATTTGGCCAGTAGCGGTATCAGGTTATCTGCAATATATGCCTGGGGGCTGTTGGAAAGTTCAACACCAAGGTACTTAAATGACGAAACTACTTTAAGTTTAATATGGTTCAGACACAGGGACCGAGGTAGAGGGGATAACGGCAGGATAACAGATTTATCCCAATTAATATAGAGACTTGACTGTCTGCCAAAGTCTGATATTATGGAAATTATTGGGTCTATCGATGAGGCCAGATCCCCAACATATAGGAGCATGTCATCCGCGTATAGCAAAATTCTTTCCTCCACATCCCCTCTCCCCATTCCCCTAATCAAAGGGGTAGACCTCATCAGACAGGCCAATGGTTCAATTGCAATAGCAAAGAGGAGAGGCGACAGGGGACAGCCCTGCCTAGTGCCCCTCTCCAATGCCATCACCGGCGAGAGCCTCCCATTAATCCTGAGACGGGCCCTCGGCTGGCTATATAGTAGTTGTACCCATTTAATATACACCGGACCAAACCCCAATTTTGACATGACCGCCTACAGGTAATTCCACTCAACGCTGTCAAAAGCTTTGGCAGCATCCAGCGAAACCACCGCCGGACATTCCCCCATTGATAACGTTTGTAACTGTAAATTGAGGAACAGCCGCCGTAGATTAAATAAGGTAGCCTTTCCAGGCATAAATCCGCACTGGTCTTCATGAATTATGTGTGAAATGACCGATATCAATCTATTAGCTAGCGTCTTAGCCAATATTTTGACATCCACTGTGAGTAGGGAGATGGGCCTATACAAATCCACGTTAGTAGGGTCTTTGCCCGGCTTTGGAAGAACTACAACTATGGCCTCTCTCATGGAACCCGGCAACACGCCAGTCTTATAAGAATCCTGGAACGTAGATAGGAGGTGTGGGAGAAGAACCCCCTGATGTTTCTTGTAGAATTCTCCTGGTAGCCCATCTCCCCCTGGCGCCTTATCATTAGGTATAGATCTCACCGCCAATTCCAGCTCCTCTAACTGAAGGTCACTATCCAGTAATTTCCTATGGTCATCAGTCAGGTAGGGCATTGGGATGGCCTGCAAATAGCTGTCTCTCTCTCCCGCCACAACCTGGAGTCTGGATTTGTATACCTCAGTAAAGTGGGCGTGAAACACACCTAACACCCCCTCATCACCCCCCACCATATTCCCTTGGTTATCCATGACAGCAGAAATGCAGGAGGGGCCCTCCTGCACCCTAATAATTGTGGCTAACAGGTGACCAGCCTTTTCTCCCTCCATATA
This sequence comes from Bufotes viridis, assembly GCA_033119425.1. Classification (NCBI taxonomy): domain Eukaryota; kingdom Metazoa; phylum Chordata; class Amphibia; order Anura; family Bufonidae; genus Bufotes; species Bufotes viridis. The sequence goes on from CM065591.1 coordinate 130,307,775, forward strand.
GTATTTCTGCTGCGTAAAAAACTGCTTCTTTTCCGCTCTATGGGTTTGGTGCTCTTTTAGTAATTCCTGCGCTTCCAACCAGCTCGCAGCATTTGCCTCTGTCAAATTAGCTATGTATGTGGCCTCCGTACTTTGGACTCTATTAGAAAGCTCTATATGAAGTGACTTACTATTAGTTTTGTGGGAACTGATTCGTTTAATATACACGCCCCTTGTGTAGGCTTTCATAGCATCCCAGACAGTACTAGGGCTGGCCGAGCCTACATTCACGTCAAAGAATTCCTTCAACGCGGATGAGACAGTGTCTCCCTAATCCACAAGCTGTAGCCAAAATGGATTAAGCTTCCATAGCGGCCTTGGTGCCTGCCTATCTTCTCCCATATTCAATGTCAGCACTACCGGGGAGTGGTCAGAGATGCTACGGGGCAGATAAGCTATGTCCCTAATCCTGTCTAGCAGCATCGGAGATCCCAAAACCAAGTCAATTCTGGACAATGAACGATGAGTAGAAGAGTAACAGGAATACTGTCTCACCCCAGGGTTCTTAACTCTCCAGAAGTCGCAAATATCGACCTCTGGTAGCAGTTTAGCTAGCGAGGTAGGTGAGGGACTTACTCCCGCACCATCCGGCTGAAATTTATCTAAAGCCTTATCTAGGTACATATTAAAATCACCCACCAGGATAACTGGTATCCCCGGAAACCTGGAAATAAAAGTTAGTACAGACTTAAGAGTCTCACAAGAATAGGGAGGTGGTATATATAATGCAATTAGCAATAGATGAAAATTAAATATTGTACAGTCTATGCATACAAACCTACCCTCCCCGTCCACAAGCACTTCTCTAGACAGAAAAGAAAGCTTTCTGTGTACCAATACATTCACCCCTCTCGACTGTGAAGAGCAGGTGGAGTGAAAGTGGTGTGATACCCATGCTTTACATATACTGCTTGTTTTTTCCGGTATAAGGTGAGTTTCAGATAAGCATAGGATGGCCGGCTGGTGTGATTGCAGTGCATAGAAAACAGCGTTACGCTTAGCAGCCTGTCCCAACCCGCTTACGTTCCAAGCGACAATTTTAAGAGTACCCATTGATACAGTCAGACCATACCTTACAGGGTCCGCCAATGCTTCCGATTTGCATATCCATATACTTCCTACAGTCTCCAATTATTGTATGCTCAACATCCCAGTAAACCCGACCCACCCTTCCCAACCATGGAATAACACATAAAACCATTTCACGCAACAGCGAGAACTTAGGGAAAAAATAGATTCCTGAACTAGAGCAAGGCAAGTAGATGCACTGCGTCTAAAACACAATAACCGTGCAGTGTGACTCCGGGCTTGCTTTCCCGGCTACCTGCAAATATTTATGCTACCTAGAATGGCCCTATGACCGATGATACTGTAAACAGTGGAGAGTACCCTAACAATAGAGGTATTATACATTACTGCTTAAGAACAATCAACGGACTGATTTTACCCCTACACTGGGTTCCTTGTTTTTAAGGTGTGTACTCCACTGCAGTTCATGCTTTGCATGTAGATGCCTGATCATGCAGGTGGTGCTCAGGTTAAGAACGTTAATGCCTCGCCTCAGGGTCTGATGGCACAGCGTGCAAACCACTCTGGTCTTGTCCTCAGCACATTGTTTGAAGAAGTGCCATGCCAGGGAACTCCTTGAAGATGCCTTTGGGGTGCTGGGTCCCTGTTGGCGCTGGCCAATAGCAGGCGAACTCTCTGGACGGCGGCTGTTCTGCTTTTGCCCCCTGCTCCCTCTTTGGCTTCGCTGTTGTCTTGGTCTCACCACTGCCTCTTCCTCTGAACTATTTAAGTCAGCGTCACGATGTTCAGTCCATGTGGGGTCTAAGACCTCATCGTCCTCTGCATCGTTTTCCACCCAGTCTTCCTCCCTGACCTCCTCCTGTTCAGTCTGCACACTGCAATAAGACGCGGCAGTGGGCACCAGTGTTTCGTCATCATCAGAGACTCGGTCACTCTGCTGTGGTGGTATTCCCATGTCCTCATCATCTGGATACATAAGTGGTTGTGCGTCAGTGCAGGGAATGTCTTCCACCGCTGGGGAAGGGCTAGGTGGATGCCCCTGGAAAACCGTGGGAGCAGAGTCTTCAAACAGAATAAGAGACTGCTGCATAACTTGAGGCTCAGCCAGTTTCCCTGATATGCATGGGGGTGATGTGACAGACTGATGGGCTTGGTTTTCAGGTGCCACCTGTGCGCTTCCGCAGAAGACTGGGCGGAAGACAATGTGGTGAACGTGCTGGAAGCACTGTCGGCCACCCAATCGACTAATGCCTGTACCTGCTCAGGCCTTACCATCCTCATAACGGCATTGGGCCCCACCAAATATCGCTGTAAATTCTGCCGGCTACTTGAGGGAGTTGGTTCACTACTTTGTGCGCCTGAGGCCGAACGGCCACGTCCTCTGCCAGCAACAGAGGCTCCACGGACACCACCACGACCGCGCCCTCGTCCCTTAATAGAATGTTACCTCATTGTTGCGATTCAACTCGCACCACAATAAAATATATTATTTTTAGCCCCAAAATTCCCACACTGGAAGATATAATTCCTTTTTCCGGTATTAATTACAAGAAAACTGCTGCAAATTGGACACCAGAATTTTAAAAATGCTAGTTTTGGTACATAGATTCCCACACGGGGAGATATAATTCCTTTTTACAGGAGTAAAAACGTGAGGCCTACTGTTTCTGGTCTAACAAACACCAGATTGATTAAATTGGCCTTTTTTTCACCAAAATTACAACACTGGACAATAATGCCTTTTTGCGGTATTAATTACAAGAAGACTGCTGCAAATTGGACACCAGAATTTTTAATATGCTAGTTTTGGTACATACATTCCCACACGGGGAGATATAATTCCTTTTTACAGGAGTGAAAACGTGAGGCTTACTGTTTCTGGTCTAACAAACACCAGATTGATTAAATTGGCCTTTTTTTCACCAAAATTACAACACTGGACAATAATGCCTTTTTGCGGTATTAATTACAATAAGACTGCTGCAAATTGGACACCAGAATTTTTAAAATGCTAGTTTTGGTACATAGATTCCCACACGGGGAGATATAATTCCTTTTTACAGGAGTGAAAACGTGAGGCCTACTGTTTCTGGTCTAACAAACACCAGATTGATTAAATTGACCTTTTTTTCCCAAAATTACAACACTGGACAATAATGCCTTTTGTGGTATTAATTACAAGAAGACTGCTGCTAATTGGACACCAGAATTTTTAAAATGCTAGTTTGTGTACATAAATTCCCACACTGGAATATATAATTCCTTTTTCCGGTATTAATTACAAGAAAACTGCTGCAAATTGGACATCTAAATTTTTAAAATGCTAGTTTTGGTACATAGATTCACACACGGGAGATATAATTCCTTTTACAGGAGTGAAAACGTGAGGGCCTACTGTTTCTGGTCTAACAAACACCAGATTGATTAAATTGGCCTTTTTTTCACCAAAATTACAACACTGGACAATAATGCCTTTATGCGGTATTAATTACAAGAAAGACTGCTGCTAATTGGACACCAGAATTTTTAAATGCTAGTTTGTGTACATA